>OY755043.1:67416473-67418973 GCA_963576565.1 Aspidapion aeneum
TGCGTTAACCTCTCGCTGTGAACAACAACAGAGTCAAAATTTATCTCAACATCAAACACCTACTCAAGTTCAACCAACGATTACACCTGGCGCACCCTTTCGACCCCCTCCTTTTTCACGAACAGGCGAACCTTCAGGAGAATCACCAATGAGAATTCAAAGTCCTCAGGCCTTGTCAGTGCAATATAATCAGACACAAGATCAAATACTACCTTTTGCTGGAAATAGTACACAGAACTGGACAAATAATCAAATCCAGCCAGTAGATGTCCATGTCGTGGACCATAGGCAAATTACCCCAGTTCCAGTAATTATGGAAAACAGACCTCTTCGGGAACAATATGGTTATGTAGCTGTAGGTCATTCGCATAGAGTTCCTCCGTTTGGCGAAAACCAGATACAAGTGGCTCCAGCTATTGAACAACTGACATCGATCACACAGTCAGCTTCCAGGCCAATGGCTCCGGTACAGTGGGCACCTACAGTGAGTGGACCCGTGCGAGTGCGACCGGGACGCCGTGTGCTTGAATATGACTTAGACTCAGATCATGCCATACGACCTCAGCCTGTTGCAAACCAGATGGGAAATAATTATGGACCCAATGACTGGATGTCACAGCCCTTTTTTGAAGGCAACCAGAATGCTCTTCCAAATTCTCACGGCGCGGGACAGAACACTTACACCGTTCCCCCTCCTAGAGAAAATGATCAAATTCCAACAGGAAATCATCCTTTTTCCTCTACTCGTTACGTCAACGGGCCTGTTAGCGAACAATACCCAGCACATTCGATGGAGACCGCTAGCTCGCAACCTGTTGTTAGCGTAGCAAACACCATACCTGTTTCGACGGTGACTACAACTCACAATGGTGGATGTAGTAGTACTACTCAGACAGTAACGCTAACTTTAGCTGATTTGGCATCCCTGCTTAAGAATACTCAGATAACTTCAGTACAACCAATGGTAAACAGCCCACAAGCACATCACCCAGACGCTGCTAGAAATTGGGACGTCACTAGAACGCGCCTGACATATGGCGGAAAAACCTGTGTGTTAAATTTTCTACAAAGGGTAGAAGAAATCAGGGCGTCTAGGGGCATCTCAAAAGAAGCGTTGTTCAAGGCAGCTCCGGAAATTTTAACGGATGACGCACTCACGTTGAAATAGTTTTGCAGATTGGGACGATCTGGCCAATCAGTTAAAAAGCAGATTTTTACGCTACAATTTTGTCTCGGATTTGGAAAAAGAGATTAGGAAACGTTCTCAGGGAGCTCGAGAGGACGTGGCGACTTTTGTTGACGCTATCGAAAATTTATTTAACATGACAGACAGACAGACAGACAGACAGACAGACAGACAGACAGACAGACAGACAGACAGACAGACAGACAGACAGACAGACAGACAGACAGACAGACAGACAGACAGACAGACAGACAGACAGACAGACAGACAGACAGACAGACAGACAGACAGACAGACAGACAGACAGACAGACAGACAGACAGACAGACAGACAGACAGACAGACAGACAGACAGACAGACAGACAGACAGACAGACAGACAGACAGACAGACAGACAGACAGACAGACAGACAGACAGACAGACAGACAGACAGACAGACAGACAGACAGACAGACAGACAGACAGACAGACAGACAGACAGACAGACAGACAGACAGACAGACAGACAGACAGACAGACAGACAGACAGACAGACAGACAGACAGACAGACAGACAGACAGACAGACAGACAGACAGACAGACAGACAGACAGACAGACAGACAGACAGACAGACAGACAGACAGACAGACAGACAGACAGACAGACAGACAGACAGACAGACAGACAGACAGACAGACAGACAGACAGACAGACAGACAGACAGACAGACAGACAGACAGACAGACAGACAGACAGACAGACAGACAGACAGACAGACAGACAGACAGACAGACAGACAGACAGACAGACAGACAGACAGACAGACAGACAGACAGACAGACAGACAGACAGACAGACAGACAGACAGACAGACAGACAGACAGACAGACAGACAGACAGACAGACAGACAGACAGACAGACAGACAGACAGACAGACAGACAGACAGACAGACAGACAGACAGACAGACAGACAGACAGACAGACAGACAGACAGACAGACAGACAGACAGACAGACAGACAGACAGACAGACAGACAGACAGACAGACAGACAGACAGACAGACAGACAGACAGACAGACAGACAGACAGACAGACAGACAGACAGACAGACAGACAGACAGACAGACAGACAGACAGACAGACAGACAGACAGACAGACAGACAGACAGACAGACAGACAGACAGACAGACAGACAGACAGACAGACAGACAGACAGACAGACAGACAGACAGACAGACAGACAGACAGACAGACAGACAGACAGACAGACAGACAGACAGACAGACAGACAGACAGACAGACAGACAGACAGACAGACAGACAGACA
>OY755043.1:67423973-67426473 GCA_963576565.1 Aspidapion aeneum
GCTGTTGTCAATAAACCAATACTCACTGGCTTTGCTGCCGAAGACCCAACTGTGATTTGAGTAAGTTGTTTTGCAAAGTTATTGTTTTGTATATTTGAATACTATAAATTTAAGAATCATTTGCTCCTATTGTAATGCTTGTTGTTCATTTCAGGGCTTGAAAAAGTGTTAGTCTAAACACGAAACGTCGCCATAAAATCAATGGTTGTTTTTCTTCAACTTCCCAAAACCCACAAAACATACAATTAATTCATTACTAGGGAAACGAAATGCCTAGTTATGTATTAAGATTTATTGGTTAAATAATTTACTAGTGCTACGGAGGTCATCTGAGCCACAGTGTCGTCCAACAAATTCGTAAAATGTATAATAGTTAATAACTAAATTTAAGGGGTCGTAGTTTTTGTCTTAACATCTTCTGTACCGACTTCTATAGGACCGAAATAAAAATTAAAAGAAACTTTAAAAAATCGGTTAAAATTTTGTCCCATTCATCAACGAGATTCATAGCGCCATCGCCCCAGGTGTTTTTTTGAGGATTTCTCCTCTACTAAGGCATTCAATGTATTAGAAGTGAAGTTTTAGAAAAATGAAGGTTAGCCCTTCAAAATAACGCAGGTTGGATTCGTATAACATATGTGGTAGAAATATGGTTAGAGGCTCCCGGACTAAAAACACGCTACATTGATAGTGCCGAAATAATTGTCGCGGGCGTCAAAAGATCTGTCGCTCAGAATAGACGTCAAAACTTCAATCAATCAATCAATCAATCTTTTTATTGTTTCTAAAAACATTAAGTTTTATAACAATAAGTTCGGCTTGCTTATAAACATTTAACATAATATTCTAAAGTAATGTTGTAACATTTTAATTTTGCCATTAAAATATCTTATATTTATCGATAATTTATTATGAAAATAATTAAAATATGAGGGCACTTCGCTCCACATAATATTGCGTAATATTAATAAAACAAAAATATTTCACCATAAAAATATTACCTTTATTGATTTAAAATAATTATTGTTACAACTTCTCTAACTGACTACATTTATAAATTTCCTCACTTCAACGTCCACATTATAGTCCACTCTTTTCTGTCTGATTTTAGTTTTTGTTCTCCATAAAACAATTTTCTCTTTAGTTATTTGTCCCCTTCTTCACCTAAAAGCAAATAATAATCTATTATTACTTAAATTACCTGGAAATAATTAGTAAAACCTATCTATACACAAAATTATCTATTTGTGCTCTTTACTCTTCTAGTACTCACCATTTTATCTAGAAATCTTTTTCTTCTTATCTAGCTAGAAATAGTCAATTTTCTATGATCTATGGTTCTTCTACATAGGTTTAGCTATTAAGTTAGTCCATTTATTTTGTAATCCCTTCTCTGCCTTATTTAGCTTTTTATAAAATTTATTCTAGCTTAAAAACATCGCCTAAAACAAAACAGATAATTAATTTACCTATTTGTCTATTTTATTTATGTTAATGTGGTACCTACCTAATTAATTGTTCCAGGGTGATCCAGTTTACAATCCATTTCTACTCAGTTAACACTTTGCTTGCCAATTGTATATCCTATTTTCTATGAATTGTTTTCTATTCTTCTAGGTCTTCTTTTATCTATTTTATTGTTTACGATTAGTGTAGCTATCCTGTGTATGCTTTGCTTTCATTTACTAAAACCAGAAAATATTTTTATTGATTTTAAGTTGATTGATTGATTGTTAGATTTCCTAGATTAATCTATTTTCCTATCCTAGACTTACCTTAGACTATTTTATTTATCCTATTTGAAGATGAGTACCAACACTGCCACTGGTTAATTTTTCCAAACCTTAGTGATTTTTTCCATTAATTAATAATCGAATTTTCCACAAGCGATTTATTGATATGTAAATAAACACTTTGAAAACAATTATTTTAAGCTTAATTTACGACACCTGTGTATTGGGACACACAAATAAATTCTATTTTTGGAAAATCTTGGATCAAAATGCAGCGTTGCCTAATCACTTCAGATGAAATTCCTGAGATGGGAATTTATATAATATATTTTCATTATTTTAATTAGTTGCTCTGTAACTAGGACTTGAGTTCTATTATCATAAAAATAAGTCGTTTCTCATCACATAAATTATCTAGTCAGCCCTTTGCAGTAGAATTGATAGTATTTATATAACTTGGCAGTATCCCTTTAATGGCATTTCCTATCTTTCTCTTCTCCTCATTTTCCCCATAAATCTATCTCTCTCCCATTTTGAGGCGCAGAGAGCTCCATAATTTTCGCCTCTTTTGGAAGTGGAAAATATTTATTTCTTGTCCTGTCCCATTCGTATGGAACAGAAAAGGATAGCTAGATATTTTCTTTTGATTTATTGGTTAACTTTACTTTTCTCCTGATTTCTTGATTTCTTGTTTTGTTTAATGTGTAAGAAAGTAAAAGTAATATTTTTAAGTCCTTCTTTAGGTTAGTTTAAGATTTAATTGATTT
>OY755043.1:68038973-68271473 GCA_963576565.1 Aspidapion aeneum
GTGATATCAAACGAAAGGTAATTGAGTCTGGAGTTAAACAAAATACATTTTAGTGTATTTAAAAAAAGGGTGGGGATATATTTCAAAAATTAGAGTTTAAGTGAAAATATGGCATATGTGATATCAAACGAAAGGTAATTGAGTCCGGAGTTTAACAAAATACTTTATAGTTTCTGGCTTTTTTAAGGGTGGGGGTAGATTTCAAAAATTTGAGTTTAAGTCAAAACATGGCTTGTGTGGTATCAAACAAAAGGTAATTTAGTCTGGAGTTGAATAAAATATATTTCAGTTTTTAGTTATATTAGCTCACACGTACACTATAACTATAGTACCTAGTTTGAGCTTAGGGGCCCATTTATTGGCAGAGTATTTTCCTAGTGGTGGGGGTTTGAGTTCGTAGTAGGGCGTTTGTCTTTTATGTGTGATATCATATTTTATAAAAAGTTCTTGATTAACTATGGCTGCAACTTGACATTGACAGGCAGAGATAATGTGTTCTATTGTTTCGATGTTATTGTTGCATTTTCTGTATTTATCAGTGTCAATGTTTTCTTTTAACATGTATGTACCTGGTAAGTACCATAACATAATATAAGTAATTACAAAATCTGTTTTTGATGTTATCGGATTAATAATGTTAAATTATTCCTTTTGTAAAATGTTTTTTTGGTAATTTTACCCCCACACAAAAACCTAGGGCTTTTTTTGACAGATGTTTGTTTTGTATCTTTTGTTCTTCTGCTCCTACCTAGATAACGCAGGGATACTCTGTACAAATACATAGGTATTTCATATCTTGAGGCGAACCCAATCAAACAGCTTCAACTGAAGTATTAAAATATATAGAAATAAATATAATACAAACACACAAAAAAATTAAATACAGTTGCAAATAAACTACAAAATCAATAAAGATTTATGCATCCACTTGTAGGATTTGTATGTGATGTACATAAAAATCTTACTTTTTACATCTTTACTTCTTATCCTGTCGTTCGCCCATGTTTGTGTTTACTTTTTAACCTTTTTGTTATCTATAGCATTGTATAAAACAGTATCCAAATTAACCGATTTTTAAATAATACTTGCTACGCTCGCGCTACAAACTTTTCACCTTCACATAACTGCCTAAAAATTAGTGTTTTTTTCCGAATGTATACTATACCATTTTTACACCAAAAGCAATTACTTCAAAACTTTTATAAACTGATAAACTTTTTAGGTTGTAAGAGTTTTCATTGTCATTGATTTATTTAATAGGACTAAATAGGGCTAAATTTCAAAGTGACAAAACTCTGTAAATTAACCTTCCGATCGTTTTGGCCGACTAAAAAATTTTAGCCACAAGATTTAGCCTGAAGCCCGGCAACGCCGCCGGTATAGACTTCACAGCACCCCTTGGTAGTGGCGATGAATAGCGTGGAGGGTCGTCGCACAGTGGGACCAATTGTTATATCTTAGCAGTTTTGTATTACAAGATTAAGGAGTAGTAAATCCTCAACATTTTAGCTACCGATGTACCGGGTGTCCTATAAAAACATTTCATATTTAAAATGCAGCTAAATATTTAACTAGGTACTGATTTAAAAAATTTTTAAATATATGTAAAGTAAATAAGTTTGAGAGGCATTTATATATTTTCTTTCAATTAAAAAAATACTGCGTTTACATCAGTATATCAATACAAAAGGTAGAGAGTTTTTTATCGCTTATTTCAGATAATACTTAACCAATTTTAATTAAATTTGGCATACATGTTAAGGCGATTTTTTTACGCTATGACATGTGCAAGTCAGGCCGAACCAGCGAAGCCGGCTATTGTTATTTTATTAGGTTAGTTATTAATCAATTGGAATAAGAAACCGATACTTTCTTTAAATGCAAATAAAGATTAATACGGCTTTTTTTTAAATTCAAGATGGCTACTTTACGCTAAAACTATATAACTTATTTGTTTTAATTGACGGAACATTTATATTTAATTTGGTTACACGGTTACAAAACTACTAATTTAAAAGGCACTCATTAAAAAAAATTAAAGAGAATGTCACATACTTGGATTTATATAACGATACTCTTTTTAAAAATAATTCCGCATTTTTAGATTATTTATAGTTTTTACCTGATAGCTTTGGCTGGGATGTGGGTATAATTGTTTTTTTCCTTTAAAATCTGTTTAATTTTAAATTTAATCACTGCTCCAAAGTCAAACTCTTAAGGCAATTCAAATATAAAATAAAAATAACTCCATTTTGATGGTTATATTGTTATATTCGTGAAAATGCAAACATGTACTTAATTAAAGTTTTTTTTAATAATATCTAACCAAACCACTTTTAATTAATGTTTTAGTACAGTTATTCCTTAACCCCCATTCTTTATGTACAATTTGTGCGGAAAAATAATAAAGATTTAATTTAATTTGAAAAATAATATTTATGTTTACCAATACTTGTCTACTTTTTAAAACTATCGGTCATTTTTCATATGTATGAAATAATGTATAAAGTAGTAAACACTTGTTTATTGGACTAATTAGGTCAAAAGTCATAAACCTAACCGAACCAATGAAAAAAAAGTGCGGACATTTGTAGCCTAGCCTACAATTAGTACCGACTATTGCGCCACCGAGGGGAGCGACTTATCCGTTCATTTAATATGTTTAATTTTTAGATCGGAAAAAGATTTAAGTAATGGAAGATATAAGGAAACTCGTACAAGGGGGACGAGTGTGATATAGTTTAGGTAGGCAAGATTAGTTTATTGAAGATGGGCTCCATCTGCTAGTACCTAAAATAAGTATTGCAAAAAAATACAAATAATAAGAATTTTCTTTCTTCTAATCTCCCACTTACCCATTAACCTTATTGTGCACATGACAGAAAATATTTAATGAAAAAAATGTCGCCGCGTACAAAAATTTGAGAAAAATTAGGCACTATTAGAAAAAAAAATCGTTTGTTTAGCACGCTCTTCCACTCAAACCCATGTGTGGGTGTTCAATAACACAATTTTAGTATTAAATTTCTTGAGTGATTTTAAGACAAAAAGTTCATATAAACATAGGTCTACAAACGCTTAGTTTTCGAGACAATATTTTTTGTTTATTTTGATATAGCCGCCATGCCATACCGAAGCATTTTTTATTTTGATGATAGCAGTCTTTGGCGCAAAAGCTTTTTTTTAAACGGTTATAGATGCGAAAAAATTGCAAGAGACAAAAAAGTTTGCAAACGAAACAAGGATTTTATTTCTTGTTTTAGAATCTGTCAGTATCTTACAACAAAAAAATATCCCAGGAAAAAGGTGACATGAGCCCTAAAAAAGTATAACCTTCTAGATTTTTACTACCGTTTGGTATGTCTTATAGGGTAATGACAACAGCTGAATATATGTGTTAAATTTGAGCTGCATATCTCAAAAACTGCACGAGCTATACACAAAAAACTAAAAAATATATGAAATTTTAACACCCTGAATCTCGAAAACTAAGCGTTTGCGTGTCTATGTTTATATAAACTTTTTGACTTACAATTACTTAAACACCTTGTATATATAAAAAATTGTATATGATCCGATTTGAATTAGAAATTCAGTACAAAAAAAAACTGTGTACTAAGTAAAACATAGTACATACATAAGTTTGAAACACATATTTAAGTCCTAAAAGTTTCTTAAAACATTGTTGCAACTCTTGTCTTATTTTGGAACACAAGTTCCACAACGGCACAGAATTTTTCTTCTTTTTAAAAAAATTTTTGGTATTAGAAGAGGACACTCTGATCTATCTTTTATATTTCACCATAAAGATTTCGTTGAGCCTTTACTTATGGAAAATAAAAACGTGATCTGGTTTCTTTAGGAAAATACCTGTTATGTTTGATCGTGGACACATTCCGCTACCCAATCGCAAAAGTGACTTTTAGAAAGTTATGTCATATCATTAAATAAAAAATTATTGTGTGTGCTTAAGACCACACGGCAGAAGTGTAAACTTCAACAAGGCAAAATTAATAATACTGGCCTTCATCTGCATTATCATGTCGCTAGCTGAATGTTCCTCTCATAGTCGACTCTAGCCGACTTCACCCGAATGAGCGTTACATTGCCGAGCCTGACGGCTCAGTTCAATTCAGTACCCACAAAAACTGCTAAACGCGCCTAAAGAAGTTTACACTTCAAAAATCTTCATTCCTTATGATATCGGACGGGGGGGCAGATTGTAGTAGGTTTGTTGTGAGGGGGCTGGTTATGGGGGAGGGGAATATCTCACTTTACCCCTTCCCATAGAAATACAGGCAGTTATACTTTTTACGTAGGAATCTATTTGTATATTACTATTAAACTACCAAAACAGCAATTAAAGTAAAATTATGTTTTCTTTTTCTAGGAGAGCTTATTTTTTTATAATCAGTCACTTAATTATGTCACTAAAATTCTAGAAAAAACAGAGAAGGAAGGCATGTTATTTGTGGACTTGGTCGGCGCCCCTGATAGTATGTTCATTTCGTTTGAAAGGGGCTAATTTTGATCTTAGGGGGCTTACCCCCTTCTCCAAGCTACTTCCTTGGCGTATAAATATACATTTATTCCATTCTTTCAAAAAATTTTGGATTTGTTAATATTTAGTTTTACCAAGAAAAATTGCATTTGGATATCTGATTTGGCCCACTGTGCAACGCTACCGTCAGTCAGTTCTGCATTTCACAACAAAAAATACGCAATGATAAAGACAAAAGAGGGTTAGGATTGCATTTTTCTGGATTTTTTTATTTTAATTTATAATTAATATTCAACTAATTTATATTTATGTTCAACGTTCGATAGTTTTGGTTTTGTAGCTGTTGTGTAATATATTCAAACGTAAGTATTAGTCTAGTTTTGTCTAGTAATTTCGCTAACAAAGAGCCCCTTTGCCAAAAAAAATTTTTTTTTTCACTTAGAAATATTTTTAAAGGCATAGCTAAATTATTTCCTGTGCGTAAAATACCAGTAAAAACTGTAGGAATCAAGAAAATTTCAGCTTAAGTTGGTCTTGAGACTCAGGCCTTAAAATTTAAAAAACTTTTGTTTGCATACCTAGTACTTTTTAAAAATAATTAGTGCTGGAAAATTTGCATCTTCTTGAAAAATATTAGTTTTTAATATAGGATTTTTTTTGTTACAGGTTACTTATGTGTCTACAACAACAACAAACTTCTCAAGCTTGCAAGCAATACCTATCATCTGCTATGTTGGTCAAAATAAAAAACTTGTTGCAGAGAAATAAACATCCTTCGAGACCAGTATATGCCACCCAAATCTCTTGTGTGATTTATTCGATTATAGTAATGTAACTATGTGAATGTGAAATAGAATAAAATGTATTATCAAATATTACTTGTTAGTTATTATTAAAAATAATATTATTCATAAGAAATGTGCGTAAAGTGATTACATTTCCAGAAACAAAAACAGTTGAGCAATATGAAGTGAAGTTCAGTTTCATAATAGTTTGTGAGAAATAGATACCAGGCACATATATAAGGAGGGGGAGCACTGGGTGGACATTTCCCCCCCTCCTTGAACAAGTTTATTATGAAATTTTAGTGTTGGGCACTTCACTACTAAAATGTTCTGTATTCAGTGGACTTGCCTCCGGCAAGCATTTCTGCCTACCCTGTCCAAAACATCATGCACCGTCACTGAGAAACAACACAGGACTTTCGATATGGGAGTATTTCCCCAGAAAGAAAAGCTATCTACATGCCTGCTACATACTTTGAGTACATGTTTTACAGAACATTTTTTGTTCAGTTCTTCAGAAGGATAATTATTCAGTAAAATTTTCTTGAAAATATTTTTGAACAAATTTCTGTTCAAAGAAAATGTTTAGCACTAAATGATTTCATACAATTTTCCATTTAAACAATAAAATTAATTTTAAAGATGTTTCTGCAACCCACTCTTTTCTATGAGGGTTAACAAAAATAACTACTACATACATATTTTTACTCAAATGTCAAAAAATGCTTCGAACATGCCCCATGTTCTAAAAAAATGTAAAATCTTAATTTTAAAAACTATTTTTCTATAATAACCAAAAACAGTTGTTGATTTTAAGTAAGCACTGTCGTCGTCAGTCATTATTTTATTTAAAAAAAATAAAGTACCTTATGAAGTTTCTTCAATAATTAATTCACTTTTTATTTTAAAAAACATTTTGTTCAAAAGGATAATTATTCAATAACATTTCCTTCAAAGAGAAAATTGTTCAAAAACATTTACTTCAAATTAAAGAAAATGTTTTTGGAGAAATTTCCATCCAAGGAAAATGTTTTAGGAGGAAATGATTTAGATTTCCATTTGAACATATTTTTACTCAAATGTTACAAAAACTGTAAAATCTTAATTTTAACATTTATTTTAGCTCACTGTAGCAGTCCGATGGCTCAGATTGGGTTTTGATAGATACAGTGGACTATAGTTAACATTGGCGCAAAAAATTCATTTAACTAGAGAAAGTAACTAATTTAAAAATTGTAGGTTAAATTTGAAAGATAAATAAAATTGTGATATAGCCTTATGGAGAGGGACTTACCGCTGTTTTGAAGTTCCAAAGTGCAAGGTGTACACCTTTCCATTAGAGTTATGTGGCTTGAAGTTCCAACAGGATGATGGCACGATAATTTTAATTATTTGCGGTATTTTAAAGTGAATTTTCACTATTTTTTAAATTTAAATTTTAAGGTTGTCGTTTTCTAGACATGGCGACGCGCAGCACACTTTGTCTGTCTCTCAATCCTGCGCTTGCAGTTTTTTCGCACATGCGCACAGCACATCACCCTCTATAGGAAACCATATCACTATATTTAAAATTTTATGGATATGTGAAAAACACGATAGAGGACGCTTGTAGTGCCAAAGTATATAAAAATAAAGAAATAAGAAATAAAATGATAATTCTTAAATTTAGAATAGAAATTACATTTTTTGCGTTTAATTCTCGCATTTTAATGCAATTTTGCTCTAGGTAAATTTTATAATAACTAATAGTTGACACATTTGCTTAGGATTAATATAAATTTAAGACTAATAATTTTATGTTCAAGACAAAATTTTAGTCCATGAAAAATAGGAAAATTAAAAGTAAAATTCAAAAATAAAAGAAAAATAAAGAGGTTTTTTATGGAAACCGAACATATTGCCGGCCGAAAATACTATGCATTTTTTAAAGTATCAAGTGGCAAAGGACATAGCTTTGAGATTGGTCTCTTTAACACCGAGTCCCTTGTCTTGACGTTAGCAACTCGATTTATACCGTCTTTACCCGGAAAAATTTCAATTATTCTACCGAGCTGCCATTGTAGCGGGGGTATAAAATCATTCGTGATTATTACCAAACGACCAACTTCTGGAGTACAAGTGGGGTCCAGCCACTTGCTCCTTTGTTAAAGTGTATGCAAATATTCATGCTGCCAGCGTCTCCAGAAATCCTGATGGATTCTTTGAAGTAGCTGCCAATGAGTTAATCTATTAATTTTGACATCTGTTAAGTCAACGTCAGGAAGAGCTGTCAACGGTTCCAATGATAAAAAATGACCTGGTGTCAAAACAGAAATGTCATTTGGATCCGAGGAAATTTCAGTTAGCGGTCGAGAGTTTATAATAGCTTTAATCTGACAGGTGACTGTATATAACTCTTCATATAATAAAATTTGTGAACCAATGGTTCGAAATAAATGTTTTTTGACAGTTTTAATCTCAGACTCCCAAAGACCTCCAAAATTGGGACTGTGACTTGGAATAAAATGCCATTTAATTGGACGAGAAGAATCAATCTGTAACAACTGTCTATTTGCCGAAACTAGGTGAGTTCCATTATCAGAATACATATCAGTTACGTAATTTCTACGAGCCACAAACCTACGCATTGCTGCGATAAAAGCATCGGCTGTCAAATCACTGACTATTTCGATATGTACCGCTTTCGTACTCATACAAACGAATAAGCAAATATATGATTTTAAAGTACGTGGGGCACCGCGGGTTCGGTTCATTAAAATAGGAATGGGGCCACCTAAATCTAATCCCGTATGCAAAAATGCTCTGAGTTGAAAAACTCGTGGAAACGGAAGTGAACCCATTGGGGGTTGTACCGATTTAGGGGATAATTTAAAGCAGGGGATGCATTTTGCTAAAACTTGACGAATTTTGCGTTTTGCCGCAATTATCCAATAATTTTGGCTTAGAAAAAAATGTACTGTTCTTAATCCAGCATGTAACAATTTTAAATGAAAATGTTCGATAATTAAATAAGTAATTCTACTTTCGCGGGGTAATGGAAATTTTTTGTCATAAGAGAGAGAAGAATTGTGCAATCTTCCACCGACGCGTAATAAATTTTGGTCATCTAAAAATAGATTTAATTTTTGCATCGGTTTAGATAATTTTATATTATTTTTAAGAGAATTTATTTCTTCCGAAAAATAGATTTATTAATAAATAAAGTGCGATTTGAATTTTTTGAAACGTTAAAAAAGTTTCAAAAATTATACTTTTATTTAGAAATGTTTTATTTATAAAACGTAAAATATACGCTAAAATTCTACAAAGTTTAGTAAAAGATGAGTTTTTATTAAGAAGCGAAGTTAAAAAATTTAAATTTGGGGTTTGCGGAGCAATTAAAGTTAAGTTTTATTAGCTTTTTCTTCATTTAAAGTTTCAGAAGTGTCTTTTATTTCCAAGGTTATAGGCCAGTAATCATAATGTTATTTTAAAAATTGGGGACCTTGAAAAAATAAACTATGATTTATAAGTTCACTAGGATAGAGACCTCTTGAAGCTACATCAGCGGGATTCTGAGAAGTGGAAATATAATGCCAATTTTTAGGAGATACTTTTTCATGAATTTGCGTGACTCTATTTTGTACGTAGGTTTTCCACCTAGACGGATGTCCATTTTTAATCCACGATAAAGCTACTTGAGAATCACTCCATGCGAATATTTGGTGAATTTTAAGTCTGTTTTCAAAACTATGAAGAATAAATTGAATTAAATCAGCTAATATATTACAAGCGGCTAACTCGAGTCGTGCAATACTTGTAAATTTTATAGGGGCGACTTTAGTTTTTGAGCATAAAAAATAAATAAAAATGTTATTTTTATAAATTACGCGTAAACAAACAATAGCTGCGTACGCTTTATTTGAAGCGTCTGAAAAACCGATTAATTCGTGTTGAGCGTTTCCAGAAAAAATATTGATAAAGCGGGATAAGCGAAATTCTTTTAAAAGTGGTAATTCTAACCTATAGCGTTCCCAGAGGCTACTTATCGCTATGGGAGCATCTTCGTCCCAGTCCAATCCAGATTTCCAAAATTCCTGGATTAGGCATTTAATTAAAATAGTAACTGGCGACAACCAACCAAGTGTATCATAAATTTTAAAAATTTCTGAAAGGATATTGCGTTTCGTACAACTACGATTTAGAGGCTCTACTGAGTATGAAAAATAGTCTGAACAGGGTTGCCATCTAAGTCCTAAAATTTTTGTAGTTTCTTCTATATCAAGAGAAAGAGCTTTAGGGTTAATATCAGATTCTGGCAAGTGCTCTAAAACAGTTTTATTGTTGCTAGCCCATTTATGTAATTGCGGATTTTAATAAAAGTGATAACTCCTTTTGGAGGGGTATAGCTTCTTCAACGTACAACCTGTGACAAAATCGTCAACAAAATTATCTGTCATAATAACTTTAGCGGCGCGGGGAAAATTATGCTTTTCGTCCTCAGCTAGCTGCTGTAAGACTCTTAAAGCTAAAAAAGGAGCGGTGGTAGTACCATATGTAACGGTTTTTAAATTATATTCTTTTAGGGGTTCGGTAGGACTAAACCTCCATAAGATTTTTTGATAATTTTTAGAAATATCGCAACAAAAAGCGACTTCATTTAGTCTAAAATTTATTAAAATAGAACAAATAAATGTCCTTTTGTAATTTGGGACCGGCGTAAAGCGTGTCATTTAAGGAAATTCTTCCAGTATTTGTTTGGGATACTGCGCTTGCGTTAAAAACTACTCTGAGTTTTGTCGTTAAACTTTCAGGACTTTCAATATGGTAGTGCGGGATATAGTAACTTTTTTCCGTAAACTGTTCCTCCGGGTTAGAAATTAATTCCATGTGACCTAAGTCTAAGTATTCTTGCATAAAGTCCGAATATTTTTGATAGGTTTCCGGTGTTTTATTTAAGCGGTTTTCGAGAGATAAAAATCTTTTTAATGCCAGTTGGCGACTATTTGGAAAACTTGGTTCACTATTTTCGCAAAAGGGTAAAGTCACGACGTAACGCCCTGTATTATCACGAAAAGTAGTTTTTTAAATATTTTTTCACATGCTTCGTCAGCCGGGGAAAGAATAGGTTTAATTTCCGGTATATTTTCAGTTTCCCAAAATTTCGATAGTGAATCATTAAGTTGATTATTTGAAATTTGGCATAAAAGGGATACCGAAGCGAGGGGCGAGTTTGTGTTACCAATTTGTCCCATTAAAATGTACCCAAAAATTGAGTTTAATGCGATAGGCTCATTTATATTACCTACAATACAACCATCTCTAAGAATATAAGGGAAAATATCGGCTCCAAGTAAAACGTCGATTGCTCCCGGTTTATAGAAATAAGGGTCCGCGAGATTTATATTTTTTATAATTCCCATTTGACTAATATTTATGTCATTTAAGGGAAGCGAAGAACAAATTTGAGGTAAAATAAATGCACTCTGTACTGATAAGGTGAGTTCAGATTGATTGCAAGGGCGAATGATCATATCAATAGATCCTAATTTTGATTGCATACTGGTCTCACCAATTCAAAAGACTTCAGTTTCAATATTAAAGCGGGGTAGGCCTAGTTTGGTGGCACATTTTAAAGATACAAAAGACAGATGCGATGCGGAATCTAAAACTCCACGAAAAGTTTGATAATTACCTCTTATATTTTTATTTGAAAAAAAGCGGTAGAACGCAAAGTACTAGAGTTACTGTAACTTTAAGTAGAGTAGCAAGCACCTTGATTTTGAGTTTGCGAGAAGGATGAGTTACTAATTTCATTTCTTTCCTGCCGAAACGCGTTAATTTGTTGGCTATTTACCGGCAAATCTGCATTATTATTTTCTTGCCGTTGAGACGAGGATTCGTTTACATGGCGCAAGTCAAAATGAACTGAACTATGGTGCTTTTTTTTTGCAAAATCGACAATTAAAAGTGCTTTTGCATTGGAAGGTTTTATGACAATTAGAGGTACAGTTTACGCACCATCGTTTTGCTTTTAATAAATTAAATCTTTGTTGAGGCGTTTTATTTAAATAATCAGGACAAAAAGTCAAATTATGAGTATTCGAATTGCATAAGGAACAATTATTTTGAGAGTTCTGCTGTGCCGTAAAAAATGCACGAGGTGTTTGGCGGGTATTATAGTTATTTTGCGGTTTTTGAGTTATATGGGGCGGTTTTGTAAATTTGGGCTTCAAAGAAAATTGCGTACTGGATGTACTGGCGGCGTTAACTACAAAAAGCGAGCTACAATGTTGATCCAAAAAATTATAGATTGATTTATATGAAGGTATTTCGGTAGGCTTACCATGAAAAACTTCAAATCGCGTTTGAATCGAACTATCAATAGATTTCAACAACTTTTGGGCTAAGACAAAGTCCCAAAAATCTGGTTGCAAACCAACAGTTTTTAAAGCTTCAATATTTTTTGTGAATATATCAAGCAAGTTTACTTTAGGGCAACTTTCGATAGCATTCCAATAATTTTGGGCTAAAATGCGATCATTTTTATACCTTTTTACAAGATTATTGAAAACAATAGGATAGTTTGCATCCGAAACTGGTAATTGCGTAACTAATTCCTTTGGAAGACCATCTAAATAAGTAACTAAAAGCGAGTATTTTTGTATATTTGGAATTTGCGGATTATCATGAATCATTGTTTTAAAAAGATCATAAAAGGTAGGGAAATCATTGACATTGCCAGTGAATTTTTCAATGTCAATTTTCGGTAAACTTGGAAAATAATCAGGGGTTTGTGAACCTCCTGGAGAGTAGGGGTTAAAAGTAAGTCGGCCACCTTGCGAAGGCGGCGCAGTATTTTCTGCCTGAAACAACTTATCATAGATTTCTTCGACTTGAGCAACATTTGTTTGAAATGAATGAAGATGCTCGATACAAGTCTTAACTTGTTCCTGATCCTGGTAAATTTCATTCAATAAAGCGGTGTGCTTTTTAAGGTATTGGACTCTTGGACGTTGTCAAGCTCTTCGTAACGAATCTTAAAGTTAAGATGTTTGGTTGCATCAGTTTTAGCCAATTTAGCTACCGTTAAAATTTCATTTAAATTTGAATCTTCGATGTCACGAAAGACTTTAATTTTCTTTACCTTTTTAGACATTATTTTGTAATAAATTAGGCAAAGTAAACACAATCAAAATTTGAAGATTAAATATTTAAAAAATTTAAATCGATTTAAAATAACCGTATGTAACCGTAGCCTCTTACATATAGGCATGCAAACTACAGCGAAAAAAAAACAACTAAACATGTAGGTATTTATTTGCGCGTTATAAATTAGGAAATAAAAAACTTATATTCCGAAATTACCTACACACAGATATATCTTTCAAAATTACAAAGATAAACTTTTTGCATTTACATACACATAGCGACCCAAGACTCCAATCTCGAATATATGTCCTTGCGTTTTTTATAAAATTTGCGAGATGTAGGTATAGGTCTCCTAATACAAATTCATAGGTACCTATTTTATTAACCTATATTATAATTTTAATTTATTAATGGCGTCTCTTTCTTACTTTCACACTACTAGCGTTTGCTCTCACTCTAGCAAAAATGAATTTTTTGAAATTTCAAAAAGAAAATTAAAATGGAAATCAAAATCCGGCAATCGAAGTGATTAAAATATGTAGCACTCCGATGGCTCAGATTGGGTTTTGGTAGATACAGTGGACTATAATTAACATTGGCGCAAAAAATTCATTTAACTAGAGAAAGTAACTAATTTAAAAATTGTAGGTTAAATTTGAAAGATAAATAAAATTGTGATATAGCCTCATGGAGAGGGACTTACCGCTGTTTTGAAGTTCCAAAGTGCATATGTGGAGTTATGTGGCTTGAAGTTCCAACAGGATGATGGCACGATAATTTTAATTATTTGCGGTATTTTAAAGTGAATTTTTACTATTTTTTAAATTTAAATTTTAAGGTTGTCGTTTCCCAGACATGGCGACGCGCAGCACACTTTGTCTGTCTCTCAATCCTGCGCTTGCAGTTTTTTCGCACATGTGCACAGCACTTTACCCTCTATAGGAAACCATATCACTATATTTAAAATTTTATGGATATGTGAAAAATACGATAGAGGACGCTTGTAGTGCCAAAGTATATAAAAATAAAGAAATAAGAAATAAAATGATAATTCTTAAATTTAGAATAGAAATTACATTTTTTGCGTTTAATTCTCGCATTTTAATGCAATTTTGCGCTAGGTAAATTTTATAATAACTAATAGTTGACACATTTGCTTAGGATTAATATAAATGTAAGACTAATGTTCAAGACAAAATTTTAGTCCATGAAAAATAGGAAAATTAAAAGTAAAATTCAAAAATAAAAGAAAAATAAAGAGGTTTTTTATGGAAACAGAACACTCACACTACTACTATACCATAGTAGTGTGAGCTATGTTGATTTTCTTGAGAAAAAAAAAGTTGCTCTGGGAGTTTAAGTGAAAATATGTCGTGTGTGACCTCAAACGAAAGGTAATTGAGTCTGGAGTTAAACAAAATACATTTTAGTTTTAAAAAAAGGGTGGGGGTAGATTAAAAAAATTGAGTTTAAGTCAAAACATGGCTTGTGTGGTATCAAACGAAAGGTAATTGAGTCTGGAGTTGAATAAAATATATTTCAGTTTTTAGTTATATTAGCTCACACGTACACTATAACTATAGTACCTATAGTGTGAGCTTAGGTACCCATATATTGGCAGAGTATTTTTATAATCACCAAAAACACATAAAAAAAGATAAAATACCTTATTAAGATTCTAATCATAATTAAATTTCATTAATTAATTAATTTAATTATTAAATTTAAAAAAAACATTTTCTTCAAAAGGATAATCATTCAATAAAATTTTCTATATACCTACAGAAAATTGTTCAAAAACATTTTCTTCGATTAGAAGTTTGTTCGAACAAATTTCCATTTAATGAAAATGTTTTTGAACGAATTTTCGTTCAAGGAAAACGTATTTCAAATAATTTTTCATTAGAACATATTTGTTACAAAAAATGTAAAATTTTTACATAACTGTTTTTTCTATAATAACCAAAAACTCAAAGTTTTTGATTTAAAATAAAGGACTAAAAAGTCATTATTCAGTGACCCAATAAAAGTTAAAAAAAGTACCTACTGCATAAGGTTTCTAAATAATTTATTAACAAAAAAAAATTGAATTATATTATACAAGTGAATAATAATTTATTTTAGCACTGTCAAAAAAATAATTCTTCTCATCTCATCTCATTTTCATGGATAGTATAGGTATGCAAAGTTAAATTTAAAAAATACAAAAAATGGATATACCTATGTCACAGGCTTGTAGCAATAAATAATGATTTTAGTTGTGGGGGTTGCTATAGTCTATAGTTAAAAAAGCTATAGTAAGTACCAATAAGCAGATAGTGTAACTATAACCCTGCCAAATTAAATTAACAAAATAAGCACCTATTAAAAATTGGTGAACTAACCATGTATAACATGGGCGTAGTCAGGGTCTCACTCAGGGTGGGGCAAAAAAGCAAAGAATTTTATAGCTCCCCTTTAATTCTTGTATTACTAAATGAGCTAAAGCCAGGATGGTGCAGGTGACAGGTGACCCAGTTATATTCCTTATAAGGAATATAAACACTCAAGAGGGGGAGATTGGCTTTGCGTCATGTTTACACGCAATGTTTTTTTAATGTGTTTTTTCTTGAAAATGCGTTACGAGGGGGAGTTAAAAATCCTGAATTTTTGCGTTGCATAATTTAAGGATGTTCCCCTATACATATCCATTATTTTTTTATGATGATTTTAACTTTGTATACTAACTATGTAGGTACGTTTCGTTTCATATTTCATCAAGAGATTTTATCAGTGAAGCTTCAAGGCTATGTAGAACTATTCATATCTTCTCGTCTTTTGTAAGGCATATTTAAAAGAAATGGAGCCCCTCTGGGATGGAAAACTTTGTATACTATGTTTCTCTTCTTATATCATGAGGAGATTTTATACGTGAGGCTTCGTGTAGAACCACAGAGGTTATCCAAGTAGAACTATCCAAATCTTCTTGTCTTTTGTGAGAGGCGTATTTAAAAGAAATGGAGTCCCTCTCTGGGATAATAATCCGCCCCACAGAACACCATATCCGCACGTGTGAGAAATCAACTTATCATTGTTTTATAATTAGTAATATAATTTTAAAAAAATTCTGTTTGTTTATTATGAAATTGCTTCATACTTCTGTCAAAGTAAGCGTCATAAAAATCACGGCGAACCCGATTTTCTGAAATAAGTAAAAGAATTCTACCAATGAAACAATGCGGCGCGCGATCACTGACTTGTATGAACACTGAGAAATAAATTCGACGTACAATTCTTGTCGGAAAACGGTTTTTGTTTCCTTCATAGAATGAAATTCGTAAGAAAGTTAGCTCTAGAATGTTGTGTTTACTAATATCTAAGGTTGTTTTGCCTTTTTGGTTGAAAATATTGAACAGAAACCTTTCACGATATTTTGCCAGTTCCAGTTGAACTCAATGCAGCCCAATTTTATATGGCTAAAAATTTTAGCTGGCTAAAAACGATTGGAGGTCTAATCTACAAAAATCGACTCCCAGAACTTTTGTAACTAATTTAATATTCTTCGTAGCCAGGCTGTTTTTCCTGGAGGCTAATGCCGAAATAAACTGATTTTTGTTGAAAAAGTGGTCTACTATTAAGCCATGCAGCTTCAATTGTAGCATTCACAATCACCTTTACATAAAATCTTGTAGTGATATACATATCTCAAAAACTATAGCAAAATTTAAAAATTATATTTTTGAAATAAGAAAACAACTTAAAAACGCAATTTAAAAATAAAATAAAACACAGACTACTTATTTCATTTAGTTTATGAAAGTCGTTGATAAAATTTTTAATTTTTAATTGACATTTGACATATATAAAAAATGCCATATTAACGTTACTTTAATATTTATTAGGGACCTATTGCAATAAAGCCAGGCACAAATTGTTCCGGGCACTATGTTGACAGTTTCGCAGTAAAAACTGACAGTTGATCTTTCAAAATTGACATACCAAAGTCGATTTAGAAATCCAGTCGTTTATTTTTCATTAATAGTGGCGTCACTATTATTTCCGGCACTTATAATACACAATGGCCTAATTTTGAAGGAAGACAGCAGTTCATTTAATGCGAAACTGTCAATATAGTGCCCGGTAAAATTAGTGCTTGACACTATTGCAATAAGTCTCTACTATATACTTGCATATTTAATAATAGCAAAGATATTTGAATGCAAAAATATAACCCAGTTATTTTCTTATTTTAAATAGGTATTTACGTTACTAGACCATAAACGTGGACTTTATAGGTCGACACAGAAAATTTACAGGGCGAACCGCAGGCTCTTGTGGAAACCTGTAAAGTTAGTTTCCGATCGTGTATCGTACGTATATATTTTTTTAACCGACATAATAAAGCACAAACTTGTTTTAGTCAAAAGCTACCCTATAAAAAATAATGGATTCAATGGCACTAAAAAGTATTCAGTTTTTATACCTTTTAATAACTATGTATCCTGCTCAATCCCTGAGCAGAGGATAGGTATTCAGAATTTATTCCAACCAATACTTTTTTATCCAAAACTGTTTTGGATACATTTATATACCAAATTCTGAATTCATTTTTTATACATTTAAATACTTCTCAATATCTTTTGAAACCTATCTATTAAAATGACTTTTTATGAATTCATTTTTTATACATTTAAATACTTCTCAATATTTTTTGAAACCTATCTATTTAAATGACTTTTTATGAATTCATTATTTATACATTTGAATACTTTTCAATACCTTCCTTTATCAATACAATTGAATGAACTTTTCAAGTATTCATTTTCTATATATTTATACTCTTTAAAGCAATCCAATTAAATACCTTTTTATGTAATCATTATTTATACCAATGAATACTTTTTATTTCCTTCCTTTCTCAATACAACCGAATAAACATAAAATGATTCATTTTTATTACATCTGAATACATACTAATATGCTATAAAACAATCCATTTAAATGACTTTTTATGAATTCATTATTTATACCGTTGAATACTTTTCAATACCTTCCTTTATCAATACAATTGAATGAACTGTTCAGTTATTCATTTTCTATATATTTGAATACATATTTATACTCTTTAAAACAATCCAATTAAATACCTTTTTATGTAATCATTATTTATACCAATGAATACTTTTTATTTTCTTCCTTTCTCAATACAACCGAATATAAAACAATCCATTTAAATGACTTTTTATGAATTCATTATTTATACCGTTGAATACTTTTCAATACCTTCCTTTATCAATACAATTGAATGAACTGTTCAGTTATTCATTTTCTATATATTTAAATACATATTTATACTCTTTAAAACAATCCAATTAAATACCTTTTTATGTAATCATTATTTATACCAATGAATACTTTTTAATTCCTTCCTTTCTCAATACAACCGAATAAACATAGAAGGATTGACATTTGAATACATATTGACTAATACGCTATAGAACAATCCATTTAAATGACTTTTTATGAATTCATTATTTATCTCGTTGAATACTTTTGAATACCTTCCTTTATCAATACAATTGAATGAACCTTTCTACCTATAGTATTCATTTTCTATATTGTTGAATACATATTTATACTCTTTAAAGCAATCCAATTAAATACCCTTTTATGTAATCATTATTTATACTAATGAATACTTTTTAATTCCTTCTTTTGTCAATACAACCGTATAAACATAAAAGGATTGATCTTTAATACATCTGAATACATACTGTGGCCAATTAAAATGTGTTGGGTGACATTTTGTGACACTATAAAAATAACAATAACGCTGTGCCAATTTGTGACACTAAAAAAAAATTACTGAGTAATTAAACAAATATCTGGAAGCAGAACTGTATTTTCCAGCTAGGTAAAGCATTGATATGCCCGGTAACTTTTATACAGTGGAGAAGGGGGGGGGGTTCCGAAATAAGAAAATTTTAAGCGCCACAGTGTTTTAATATCAATGTTTTACAAAGAAGATCTTAATTAAAATACAGTTCGACCCAACCGTTGTAGCAAAACAAAAAAACTACCTACTTCCGAGGCTTCCAGAGTATTTGTGTAATAAAAAAAAAAACCAAAAAAATTTACTAATAAACAAAATAAAATTCTAAAAGATTCCTAAATGAATCAAAATGAAACAAATAGGGAGTTCCTTATAGGTAGATGCACATTTCCAACAGGTCACAGTGTACCTACATTTGAGTCAGTAGCGTAAGACTCAATTATATAAATGATTGTTAAAAAAAAATATATATATACTTCCAAAATCATTCCGTCGTAGGGGAGATCTGGACCAAATATCTGCTGTCATCATTCTACGTTGGGTAGAATGAGACAGACAGCAACCCAATTCGAGATCTACTCCATGAGGTAAAACAATGTAAGGAAACCGTAAAAAAAATATAATCTCATCTCTCTTTTGTCTCTGCAAAGTTGGTTCATTGGATTGTACAAGTAACACAAAAATTTAGTTCATCTTGTATATTTTAATGTGAAAACTAGGGGTAAAAATAGCAAATCGTTATGAAGAAAAAAAAATAAAGGTGAAGCCAAGTTGAAACAAACTCTTTCAATGGTACAGTACAATTCAGATAAATAGTTATGCCGCAAAATTTTGGTCATGACGTCATACCTTATCTTGCGTTTACAAGAAAAGCAAAAGTTGTACTTAACGATATATAGAAAATTATATGTAAAAAAAAATATATCTAAAGCTTGCTACCTTGGTCCTTGATTATTGTATGAGTAAATGTGTGTTTTAGTTTGTAAACCTGGAGTTGTCCAGACATCTCCTCACTGCTCTCGGGTCTCCTGCTCTGCTCGCGCCTTCCCTCGTGCTTGCTTAGCACATGACGTTAGGCCAGCACTTTGGTCTTAAATGTTGGTTCCTTGCCCGAGCGTAAAAACCCTGTGGAAAATGAAATATTTCAGTTTCCTTCGTCGGTTTTGCACGAGGTTCCCCTACACCGAGTAATTTAAATCAAGAACCCCATGTCGACTCAATAAAATAAAGCAGACTTCAACAGATGAACTAAAATTACCCTAACGTACCTTTCCCAGGGTTACAACTGGCTCGAACCTCGTTCCACCAGCAAAACTGTCCCGCCAATGGAATGGACGGGCTGTAACCAAAGGAGAAAACAATATATAGTTTTATCCAAAACGTGGTTTAAAAAAAAATATCAAAAAAAACTCCAAAACACGTCTTTTGCAGAAAAATCACACTTCACACGAACACTAATTACAATTTGGGAGGGAAATATTGTCTTGAAGAATTAAAAAAAAAAAAAATAAAAGAAAATCGAACTTACCACGCTTCTTTCCCGTAGAGATGGCGTAGGCCGCCTTAAATCCCTCTCAGAGGATGTGAGCGTCACTTGAGATTCGCCTAAACAACGACGGACTCACTTCTACAGTTTCTGGGATATCTCCTGCAATCGCTGCACTGCCAATAACCAAAAAACAATGGCGATCCCAGAAACTGTTGTCGACCCACCGCCAACTCTTTAGAAAAAGAGAAAAGACACTTTGTCAAGAACACAAAAAAAATGAAGTTCGGAAATCTGGTGGGGACAGTACACAGTACCAACCAAATTTTCCCGGTTAAATTCAGATAAGAATGCAAACGCATTTATAAAAAAACGCTCTCGCCGAAAAATCCTAAGCTCCGGTTTGCGAGCCTGGAGAAAAAAATCCGCGGTTTTCAAATTAACCAATGATGAAATACACTAATACTTCCGTACCCTGCGCATGAGGTGTTGTCGGATCTATTTCCAAGGTTGAAATTTTTATAACAAGGACATCGAGACACCCTTCATACATAGACCGAACATTTGCCTACCGGATCCATGCCAACATAGCAAGTAGGAGGAAAATAACCAGCCCGACTATAAGAACTGTTACATCAACTGTAAAATCAATTACTGGAGATCAGAGCATGCATCAAACCCAGGAATATTCGAACACTCAACCAATTCCCATATGAGTAAAGCTAGACTAAGTGTAGAATTTAGTTGTATTTTAGTTACAGTTTTAGTCAAAAGTTTCCTTTGCTCTTTATATATGTTTTCTCTAAGATTCATATGGTTTGACGCCATTTTTGTAAAACATTTCTACATTAATAAAGTTGTTTCTTAACCCATTCTTATAGATGTCCGCTATATTTCTGAAGACGATAGCTAATTTCGCCTCTTCAGAAACAGGACAGCCAAGTCTTTGGAAATATGTGTTCATGACAGCAATATAGGTCCCTATAGACTCTCCGGGGCCTTGTTTACGTTTTTGAATTTCCTTCAATAGCTTCTCGCCATATCAAGAAGGAAGATACTCTGCCATGAACCTCTGTTCCAGCTGTTCCCATGTATGGACTTCTCTACGAACATCTTTATAAAAAGTATAGGCTGACTTTTCAAAAAGATCAATGCCTGAGTTCAGTAGAACCTTTTTACTAACTCCTCTCGCCTGACTTAACTCGTCCACTCTCTCAAAAAATGCGGTGACGAAGATTGAACCCCTCTCGCCTGTAAACTTTAAGTTCCACTTATGCGGAGGTACAGGTGCAACGTGATATGAGGTACCAGGATCACTTGACATTGGTACCGGCGACGAACATGAAAAAGGTCGGGACTGAGCAATTGGTGCTATGCTAATTTGGAGGGCAGCTAAACTCGAAGGAACGGAGAACGGTTGTTGATAATGAAAACCTGATGTACCGTCATTCTGAGTCGGCATAGGGAGTGGTGCTTGTACTGATGCTTGAGTTGGGTTCGTTAGTAATTGCATTTGCACTGGAGCAATGACCGACGGTTGGTTTGTGGGCTGTTGAGCTGTTCTTTGTGTGCTCGAGTGCTGTGGTTGCGGGAAATGAGACTGGTTTGGTGTGCTGCCAGCATTTGTTGAGTGGTCTGAGCTTCGACTCGTTGATTGTGTTTCAGATGCTTCATCATCATCTGAGGTCACGACAACTCTTAATAAATCTGTTGCTTGGCTCTGCAACCTCCCAATCAAACTCAAGGTTTCCGCAGCCAGTATGCCTTTTGTTTGACTTTCTTCAAAGTTTGACGGATTCATGTTATTTATCCTGGCTAACACATGTTCCAACCTTACAGCGATTTTCCTAAACTCTCCCCCTTTGCTCGTACCAGAGAACTTCTCTACCAGTGGTACCAGACTATCTAGCTTCTTCATGCAGCTAAAAGCATCCTGGCCAAATTTAAAGGGATATGGAGGGTATCTCATACTTGCATCAGTCTTTTCTCTTTGCTTAATCAGCATGAGCTGTTGTTTCATTTCTTCCACCGATCCAATGGCTATGCCTCTCCATGTTAATTCGTAGATTAACTCGCCCTTGACTAAGTACCTTATGTCAGACAACCGACTCAAAGAAATAGCCATGGTGCCTTTTATATTAAAACTTTAAACTTTAAAACTCTTAATTATACCTCCCAATTGTAAAAACTAAACCACGTAATAACAAACACAAATTTCACCTTAAATTCACTAGTGAAAATCACTATAAATTTTCGCACAAATGTAGAAAATATAAAACTTAAATACGGGCAGATGCGAACAAAACCGAAAAACACCGGAGCAGTAAGAAAATAAAATTTATTTGCATTTAAAAATGTAATCATAGTTTATATTAAGTATTTGTACAACCAACTATGACGTCCAACCTTGCAGAGAGAAATAACTACTTAAATCCTAAATTAGAAGTAGCCATAAAAAAGTTTAAAAAATAAAAGAGAGACAAGAGCTTTGGCAGTGTTTAGGTCTTATGTTCCACTTCTGCGTGAGTAAAACCAAAAAAAAAATAATTGCGCTTATCCTAGCTGAACTGGATTAAAATTAAAGTTAAGTGATGTTTGTTTACCTCAGCAATCGAATAGGTAAGTTTATCCCTAAATGAAACGTACAATAGACTACCTATAACAAAAAAAATCCCAAAGCTGTTGTACACAGTTAACGCTAGGGTATACTCCTGCTATTGCAGAACGGCTCCACAAATAAACTCCTCAAAAAAAACCCAAATCGCCGTATACAATAATTTTTCTCAAAAGAATAAACAAAACCTACTTTAACCTGCTTACCTATCCTGACGTTACACGAACCATGCATTGCTTAAGGCAACATCATCCCTTAATATATAAGTGAACGCAAAAACATCGGAACAGATGTTCATGTTATAGAAATCGTACAATATGCTCAATTAAAAAAAAATCCGCTCGCTGAAATTGCGTTGAATTAGACTAGTAAGGATGTTGTGTGTAATTAAAAAAAATTAAAAGAAAATTTTAAAAAAATTACCGATGGTACTTAAAACATTTTTACCGAAATAACGTCTTGGTAGGACTGCAACTCTCTAATAATCGTTAAAATCACATTTCCAAAATTTAACCTAAATTGATGCAAACCATGGTCAAAAAGACCCTAAGATCGCACCGAAAGGTGTAAAAAAAAAATATAAAAAAAAAAGATTTGGTGTCGACCACAGTAGCCCAATAATAAAAAAAATTAATTAATGACTCGTTAAAATTTTCAAAATATTACTCTACCCCGTCAGGTGGTTTGAAGTAGGGGAAAAAAATTAAAACAAATGATGATAGGTTGTTAAAACGCAAGGGTTCGAAATGAAATTATATTTTAATTCAGAAAAAAAATATTTAAATAAACTGGTAAAAGAATTGTAGGGCAAGGTACTACTATGCACCAAAAAAAAATTTTGCAACAAGAAAATCAAGTTTTTGTCCTAAAAAAAAATATTTAAAAAAAATATTTAAAAAAATATTTTCAAAAAAAAATTAAAAATGTTTAAGTGGGGTTGCAGCTCATATTAACGATTTAAAAAAAAAATAAAATAAAATTAACACTAGGAAAATCTTAATCTTATGTTATGCAATAGTCTTTGTTCTTTTCCTTTGATTACAGTTGCCGATTCCCTTTCCTTCCCAGAACTGTGATACTTGTAGCAAGGTGAGCGAGCCAAAAAAAATTAATTAACTATACTGGAAAAAAAAATTCTTGAAAATAAAATTTACTTAAAAATCATAAGTTATGAAAAAAAAACGTAATTGCAAAAAAAAAGCCAATCAGTTTAGGAAAAGTTAAAAAACATTTAGGTTCCAAAAAAACAACCGATGTTAGTATATTGTTTAAAATTATTACTTAAGGGAATAAGTATCACTATAATAATGTGAACCTAAGTTTTACTTTGCACTCAACTCAGTAAAGAATTATCTTGTATGCACTCTCAAAAAAACCCCTATGAAAACAATTACAAGGTCCAACTATAAGACCGTTATAAAACTAACTTTGTCTACTCGAGTTTATAAACACGCAACATCCGATAAGAAAAATTTTACTGCTTAATGCATTCTCAGATCTTTATTCCTGGAGTTCACGAGATATAAAATTAAGTTGGGCCCTTTCCACAACTATTAGTTAAAGCAAAATTATCAAATGTCCAAGGGCTAATGAGACCCTATCTCTACAAATGACATTTTGAAATGAAACAGCTGGGAATAATCCTGCGTAACAACCAGATAACAAAAATCAAGAAGCCAAAACTATTACATTAATTTTAAAAGAGCATAATAACCTCCCGGCCCCAAATAAACTTTTGTTATACTCAACAAAACTCGGCCTAAAACCAAAAACTTTTTATTAGACATTTCCCCTATTTCCTAAGTATAATGTCAATAAACCCAAAAAATTGTGATTTCCATTCCATTTCCGTCTGTACCCTATATATTTTTAAACGGTCAAGCGCCCTGTGAAAATAGGACACTATTATCGAAAATTGTTCAGATCAGTGTTTTTACTAATTTTTAACCTAAATATATCTAGTTCCCTCATGTGCATGTTACTATTTTAATTCCTATCAAAAAAATCAATGATCTTAAATTTATTGTTTAACCTGAACACTTTCCCATTTACTCCACAAAATTTACTCTACTATTAAAATTTCATTATTTGAGGTCACCAGTATGAGATTATTTTAAAATTAAAAAGAAATTAAATAAAAAAAAATATTTCCCAATTGTCCACAACTTCCAAGTTTTCATCCCTAAATACCTAGGTACTTTCTCAGTCTAACACCATCCATCGTTATCCAACATAACGCTTTCATTTCGAAAGCAACAAAACGAAGATTGAGTTAAAACACTAAGCAAGTAAGTTGTAAGTTGAGTTACAATGGGCGCAGATGACAGGCCCCTTTAAGTACACGCCACTGTCCTGAAATGCAAACTATCAAAAAAACTGAAGACTAGCATATCTGCCGTCAAACAACATTTGGCATGAAATAAAAATAATTCTATATCATACCAGTATCCTCAAAAACAAAACGTTTTTTATTATAAGACCCAAACACCTAACCAATAAATCTTGTTATTTAAAACTATGATTTGAAAGTAAAAGATTTATTTATTCCTGCCTGATCAACTAAGACAAAAAAAGTTCACCTTTTCTGTAACCCAAGAAATTCCTGTTTGGTCCCCCAAAAAAATATAACCTGTCTGGTCACCCTTTAAAACTACGACCACTATACAAACCGTTTAGACCAAAACAAGAATTCGAGAAGTTATGTTTACAGAAAAAAATTAATCTTTTTAAGAAAAATTAAATTATTTAAAAATGTAAAATTTTGAAATATTTTTACCAATTACCACCGCCTAGCATTTACATCTAGTTGAAAGTTTCCCTCAAATTTTCTGATCAATTTCACGGCCTCAAAATGACATTACAAAAAAAATTACTGAACTTCACAAATGGACTAAAAAAAAATCAAAAAAACTTATATCTATATCTGTCTCAGTCAAACATTTCTTTTGTGGAATATTATATCTAGTTGGGCTTCAAATTCATTTTCTCCGTATTCAATCCGGAGCAGGCAAAACTTCTCAAGGCTCGAACATAAATGTTTGCCCTCCATTGGCCATGACCAAGCTATGACCTGAACGCAGAAAAAAAATACAGAAAAAAATAATTGTGAACCAGAAAGACTCCAATTGATAGAAATACACGTAGGTCATTTTTTAAAAAAATGCACTCCAAAGCCCACCGCTGTATTTTCTACAAAAAAAAATTTGACCAGTCACGAAAACACAACTGGACTCGATAACCAAAGACCTAAAGAACTGTCCTTCAAAAAAAATACCCAAAAAAATGTTAACTGGACTTTTGGCATTGTTGTTCAGCCAATGTGTTGCTCTAGGGATTTTGGCCTTGTGTTTCCTAACGTCCCGAGCTGACACTAAATAGTAGTAGTACCCTCCTCTGACCCGATGTAACTGAGTGACATAAGATCTTAATTGTCATCAACAGTTACCACCAAAAACAAGAAAAGGAAATGACAAAGCAAAATAAAGTAATTTTCCTTTTCTTTCATTTTCATTAATTTATACTTTCAACTAAATAAAATTACCAGCTGTTATGCTATATTTACTTTAAAGCAACCCAGCCAAGAAAAATTTGTGTGAAACCCTGTAAAAATATTCCAATTTCCAAGTGGTGATATCCCACAAAAAATTAAAATCACCAAAAAAAATAACTTGTTGACCTAAATAAATTGACTGCACTAAAAAATAATCGGTGAAACAATTTCTATCTTATTAGAAGCAGGAAATAATAACATAAAAATAAATGAATCTGCAAAAAAAAATTGTTAGAAAAACACACTACCTATGTCATATATTTAAAACATATAAAGACCATGTCTGGAGGTCCATCCACCAATAAATCAACAAAAAATTGAAGTAAATTTACATTACTCTTAAAAAAAAATTAAAACATGTTTTTCCTACAAAAAACTTTAAAGAATTAAGACATGAGTTGGACTCCGTTCAATAAAAACTCCTATGTTTTTTATCTACTTATTCTTTCTTAATAAATAAAAATGAATCTTTTATTTTCCAAGAAAAAACTTGTTAAGATAACCTAACAAAAAACTATGAGAATGAGAATCCCACATTTTTCAGACTCAGCGGATTTGTGTACCATAGCTATTTATTGGAAATTAATTCTTTTTTCCCAAAACCTCTTGGTTTTGGAGAAAATAAGGTTTAAATTTGGAGTTCCAGAAAAACGTCGAAAGCATACTATGGAGCCAACCAACTTGACATGAAAAGTGGTATATGAGTGACCTGATGCGTAGGCCAATAACGTAAAATACCATTGGCGCGGAGCCTAACTTCACGTTTGATCTCCGATGTCAAAACTTGAAGTGTCAGTTATATGTCATTTTTGTTTATTTGTTAACAAATTTTGTGATTTTTAAATTATCTTTTTAGTTTTTGAAAGTTTTATATATAAAAATTTGATTTTACAACTGAAAAGTGTTTGCCAGTGAACGTAGAAGCAAGTAAAAGCCCTTATTTTCTTCTGCAACAAAATTTAACTCTATCCCTCACAGGGTTAGAAACCAACCCAGTCTAAAAAAAAATGTGTGCTTAAGACCACACGGCAGAAGTGTAAACTTCAACAAGGCGAAATTAATAACACTGGCCTTCATCTGCACTCAAGCCGACTTCACCCGAATGAGCGTTACATAGCCGAGCCTGACGGCTCAGTTCAATTCACTACCCACAAAAACTGCTAAACGCGCCTGAAGAAGTTTACACTTCAAAAATTTAACCTTGAACTAAGGACATTTTTCAGAGATCGAGAGGGTGCTAAAAAAAATATATTTTTAAAAAATTAACTTAATGTGTGCTAAAACCATACATTTAATACATTAAAACTCTCATTATTTTTATTTGTTTTTGGGTTACTGTAAACATTTTCTTTTTTTTGACTTACCTACTTTTTGTGACATTGTCTAAATTTACTATTGAAAATCTTTTTGACAATTAAATGATTCGATTTGAACCAAAGTTTGCGAACTGCCATGCAAAAGTAAAACAACTATAAAAGCGTGATTGTTTTTAAAAAATCGACCCTGCAATGTCTAAGTTAATATAAAATTTGCAATTCTCAAGATTATAAATTTAATACAGTAAATTTTATTATGATATATCACACATCACATTAAAATTTCGACTCTATGTTAACTTTTGCTCTGCATCTTATTAAATGTTAAAATTTGGTACATATGTAGTATGTATTCCCTTCAATCTAATAAGCAAACATTTGTTTTTTTTAAACCTTTATAAAATAATTTTAAAAATTGTTAATATTTCCTCGAAAATATTTATATTGGGTAATCTAAATAAGTCAGATTGGTCACTGCTAACAAAATTAAAAACAAGCCCATTAAAAAAAATATATATTTTTTACGGTTTGGTTCGGTTCAGTTCGCCTGTAGCTAGGACTTGTCTCTATCTTAACATGGGCTCGAAATTTTAATAGGTAAATCCCTAAGATACATAATAAAAAAAATAATATTGTATGTTAATATTTTTTCTTTTTTATCAATAACTAAAAAAACAACTTGGAAATTTAATTTTACAAATAAAACAAATTTGCAAATTTACCTGGAACTTATAAAAACCATTTTACAGTCGAAGAAAAGTTATTATAAACAAACAAAAGGAGGCAAAAAAATAGTGCAACATTTAAAAAAACATTAGTTTATGTACTAAATTAGGAATAATAAAAATATATATTATGTTTTTAACTTAAAATATATTATAAACTTAACCTAGACTAAAAATTCGAAATTTACTATTTTATTTTGAAATACAAAATGGAACAATGTATGTATGTATGACATGTTTTGTCAAAAATAGTTTATTTTTATTTTCCGACTCGTCTCTCTAAACAGTGCTAGAGTATATAGGACGATATTTCCCTGATTTTGACTTAAATAAATTTGACTTTGGTAAGTTTGTCGCGTCTCTATTTCTTTAATGGTCTCTAAGCAGGCCTAGCTCAGTCAGGCCCTACGCATTCAGATACTGCATTTAATAAAAGGAGTAACATACTTTGTATGGATAAAAATGAGACTCGAATATTTAGAATGGGTTCCTTCCCTAACATGTGCTTTTTGGTAATAGGGAGTTTTTGGAATGCTTATTTGACACTTCATTACGATAGTATTAAGCACTGCGCACTGCCTTAAGCTACAAAGCCCTCTCATTTTTGTAAGTGGTAATTTTTTAATTTATGGATTTTGTGTCCAGCTTGTATTAAAAATGATAAAATATCACCAGTTTCTAACTAAAACATTTATTTTGTAAAAAAAAGCTCAAAAAAATGTTAGGTTGACTTTTACAAATACCAGTTTTAAAGGTATTTCAAAAACTGTGGTAGTGGGCTATTAACCACTATCTCAACAACTGTTAAAGTTGTCAAAATTTCAATAATTTCGAAAACTGCCTCAAAAAGTGTCAGCTTCTTTGAAAAGCTTCTGGAGATCATTTTTGAAACAGACAAGATTTGCTTTCTATTAACGTACACTCGTGCTTGTAAAAAACCCATACAAGGAAACTTGTAATAGGGTACTTATATTTTATTGTTGAGTAAGTTTATAGTGTTAGTACCAAATGACATTTAAAAGATTGACTTTGACATTTTGGTTGTCACACAAAACTTAAAAATGCCAAGATATTTTAACTTACACTAAAAATTATCAGTAATAATTTTTTTATATACGCGATTTTTAGGAGCACAATACAAAACTAGCAAATTTCATTGAATTTGTATGTATACAAGATGGAGACAAAATCTAAATTTTTTTAAAAATACAATTTTTAGTTTTTGCTCAATATTTTGAAAACCCCTGTAGAATCTTTAATTTCGATACAGCATCTGGTGGGGATTGAAATGGCGCAACTTTTTTCCCGTTTAAACAAAATTGCATCTCTTACTTTTTTCGAAATCCCCATGTAGTTACTTTAATTGTATATCCAGGAATCGTCATTTAAGACAATAATGTTTAATAAAAGAATGAACCACACTTAGTATGAATATACATGAGATTCCCGCAAACATTTTAGATTCAACCACGGTTGCCTTCGCTGTGGAAGCGGTTAAGGTTAAGTGTCAGCTTCCAAAATTATTTCCAGGCCTTTTTCTCAAAGTTAATAATTTTGCAGTTAATTGCAAGAAACATTTAAAAAGCATATTAAAGGTAGGAACCACTCCTTCACCGGGCATCCTCAACCTAAAATGGATGTCCTGTGGTATGTGGGTATGATTGTCTTAAATAAAGATACCTGGATTAATAAAAATTTAAACATCTTCCTTAAATGATTGGAGTCTCATACCTATCCATACCAAGTGTGTTGCTCCTATCGTTAAACGCAGTATTTCGCTAAAAATGTAGGGCTTGAACCAGACAGCGCCATCGTTGAGGTTCGCGTCAAAGATTCTTTTTGTCATTTCCAACATCAGATAAAAACTATTTTTTCCAATATGATGTGGTGCAGGTGCATTCTGGTTCTTCGCTTCCCCCGTAAAGCCAAAACAGAAAAGTTATTCCAAAAATATATATGTCTATGCTGGGATAAACATTTTACATTTATTTGGTTTTACCGCTTTTAGGCCAGTTATTAGACCAAAAAAAAGAGCCCCAGCTTGCAAAAGGTAGTGTTTTTTGCTAGTTTTGGGCCTTGTGGGGCCGGCTCCCCCCACCATCTTCGATTTAGGGTGCACGAAAAGGGTTATTTTAAAAATATTTATTTTCTGTATGTTTTAGAAAAAAAAAGTTTAAACAAAAGTTGAAGACAATAAAAGGTCCTACAAAAGCGCTTTTCTTAATGTTTACGTCAGGCTTTCGATTTATGAAGCTAAACATTTCGCCGACATTTTGGATTTTAACGAATTTTTTTTTGTGACCTTTAACTTAAAAACTGCTTAACGTTTTAGATGAAGCAAAACTTATCTGCAGAAAGAATTTTTCGCTAAACATAATACTAAAGAAAATCCCATTTTGTTAAGCAAATTTTCGCACACACTGTATATGGCCATACTTTTACAGCATTTTAGCATACCTAGTTAGAATATAAGCCACATTCCCTTATATTCTGCCAAAAATCCTCGTTAAACTTCGCTAGATATAAGGCCCCAAATTGCCTAAAAATATTTTTTTTTTAGGATTTTCTCAAAAATTAAATTTAAAAAAAAAGAAAAAATAAATAGAACACTTTAAACTTTAGATCCATTTTCCCTTTTGTAAAATAGTTATTCCTCATAAAAGTTCTGCATGATCTAAAACCGAAAATGCAACGAGATCAGATATAAATTTTTTTTACTATTATACGACGTTTTTTTTTATTCTAAAATATATTTTATTCTACGTATTTATTCTTACTCTCTTGATTTTTTTGCAAAAGTTATTTGTATTTACAAAGTCGCAAAAAATTGATTTCTTCGTAGCTTTACATTTAACGAAGCTCAAGGTGGATTTTTATAGAGATTATATGGGAACGGGTTTACGGGTATACAAAGCCAACTCTCAATATTTTTATATGATAGAGCTTTAAATTTTAGTGTGCAAATTTTGTTCTTTGACAAGCATAAAATAGTGTATACTACGGGAAACGGGAAAGGCCTATTTTTGGTGAATTGGGAACTAAATAACATAAACATGATGACTTGGCTTAATTGATAGCTTTTAGCTTTCTTATTAAGATACTAAAAGTCACCCCCGTGGGGAATTTATTTTAAATTTATTTAATTTTGTAAAAATTTTGCCTTATCAGTTTTATAAAAAAGAACATTTTGTTACAAAAATTGTAGAAAACTTATAAACAAAACAGTACTACTTGGGTAGTTCTATAGTAAATAGGTACTTTTTGCTTTGGTTAAAAATACATTAAAGTTTATTACTAAGGACGCCAATTTAGCACCAAGTTATATTATGAAAATTATTTTTTGTAACTGTCAGTCTGCAGAAAATGTGTGATTGTAAAAAATGCAATGTTCTAACTCATGAGGTTTTTTTTGTCAGTTTTATTTTTTTAACATTGTTTTATTTCTAATGACTAGTTTATACTTCAAACAAATATGGCAAATTTCACAATCCCTTCCTTTGCTTAGCTGCTTTTATACCATCTTGGATTTTCAATTATTTTCTCCTTTATTTGCTTTTTATTGAGAAAGTACTTATTCTTCAGAAATTGTTTAGAAAGGAAATATAAAGTTCATCAAATAACCTATCAAACGAGATATCTCCGAGCTTCCTAGGTAACATTTGCAAAGATACATACCCTTAAGCATTCCAACAACAAACAATCACAACAAATATTTATTTCCTTATATAAGTTTTTTGCAATTTCCGTAAAAACTAATCATTTTTAGAAAACATACGTAAACGTTTATTAAGAAAACTACATTTTCTTTCTAACGATGTACAACTTAGTGTATGATTTACAAAAAAAATTTATATGTCTCTGATTTAGACGATAAAATATACCATTTTACGATGTATAACATAATTTGATCAATATTACAGTTAATATTTTATTGGCGCCCTAAAACGGATCATTAAAAAAAATTTGTTTTGCAATTTGTGTAAAAACCAAGCTCTTTAGAAAAATAAATGTAGGACATTTTATGGAGAAGATACAATTTCCATTCCATTGGTGTATCACTTAAGTGAGATCAAATTTACTACTAACTGTGTTGTCCATAAATGGAGGTTATTTACAGAAATCGGCGAAAATGTTCTCAATTAATTATTAAAGTTTTTAATCAATTCCTTAAACGCGAAGTATTTTGGTCAAAAATGGTTTATGACTCATTATCAATGAACTTGTAAAAAGATTTACAAGTTCATTGCTCATTATAGACAATAAAATTTTCTTTTAAACAGGGTAAACCTCAATTAAGTAGAGTTAGTTAGTCAAAGAAAAACTGAAAATAAAATAAGATTTTTGACGATTTCTAAATAATAACCTCCATAAAGGGGCGTTACTGTATCGTTTGTTGTAAATATAACATAGTTATACATAATTGAAAACATAATTTTGTCCTCTTAATAACATTTTCATAAAATGCTTAGTTTTAACAAAAATTGTAATAAATAATAAAAACTGAATTTTAAAAGGCGATTCCAGTATACAAGCACCATTGGAGTTTTACCTACACTCTATACTGCACAGAGTGGTATATGTTTTAAACGGAAATTTTATTTTCTAAAAGTGTTATATACTTTTTTTCACAAATTGCTTTGTTTCTAAGAAAATTGCTTAAAATAAAAAATGTGCATGTGTTTGTTTTAAATAAAATGCTAGAAATCGGCATATTGGGGATGCTTAAGTGTACGTATCTTGGCAAGGGTTGTAGCCTGGCTACTCTAAAGCATCGCATTTATTAGGTCTTTTAATGAGATTTAAATTTTCTTTTAACATATTTTCTTAACAAGGAAGTACTTTTTGAGTAAAAGGCTAATAAAGGAAAATAGTCAAAAATACAAGGCAGCGTCATTTTATTAATGTTCCTAAAGGGAAAGAGGTCGGGGCTGTAATTTTGTTTTATGGGACCACAATGAAAGTGATTGCGCCTAGTCTTGATTTGACATTTTTTTAAACTATTTTTTTAACAGTAAACTAATAAAAACTAGAAATAAAATAAAATTTTACAAAATAAATTTAAAATTTCCTATCTTTAAAACCATTTGAGGTATAAATATTAGAATAGCACTGTTTGATGCATTTTTTATTTGTCTACAACTTTTGTCATTAGACCTTGTTTCAAAAAAGCTTGAGTTTAGAAGTTATTAAGAAAATAAGCAAACATTTTACAAAATGGAATGAACCGAACCGAACCACCAGAGTAACACCGTTTGGTGCGTGTTTTATTTGTCCACAACTTTTGTCTCATCAACTTTTTTCAAAAAAGCTTTACTTTAAAAGTTATTGAAAAAAGAACAGAGAAAAATGAGCAAAAATTCAAGATGACGGCGCCATTTTGACAAGGAGTGAGAGGTTCATTTTTTACAAAGCTAAGGGCTATTACTTAAGGCAAGTCATAGCTTTATGTTATTTAGTTCCCAATAAACCCCCTAGTTTCCCTGTACTAGTAGAATTTAAAATTTAAACAAAAAAGTTTTTACGAGTAAAAACACTAAAAAATGGCCCAACATTTTAAATTTGTAGTTTGTAGAAAGAGGGTCTGACAGTTACGAAACATAGTTCAGGCCCTACATCCAAGATTCAAGCTATATGCTGTGTTAAATGATAGAAGCAACACACTTAGTATGGATAGACATAAGACTCGCCCAAACATTTTAGTAAAGGGAACCACTCCCCCAACCCTGGCAGGGGATTGCACCCCCCCCCCCAACCCTGGCAGGGGAGTGGTCCCCCTTAAACGGGCTTTTGGATAGTTTTTTGCTAATAACTCGAAAACAGACAACTTTTCCAAAAATCTGGAGATCATTTTTCATGCGGAAACAATTTCTTTTTCCACGATGTACCTTAGTACCCTCTGACGGCAGTGGTGCACGTTCCATTAGCGTACAAAAAAGGGGGAAAATTAAAAAATATATATACAGGGTGTCTCTAAAAGGTCTGTACAAAATCTTAGCACATATTTCTGAGGTCAAAATAAGTCGATTTAAAGCAACTTACCTTAGTCCGAAATTGCTCCGTTTCAGAGATACAGGGTGGTAAATTTAAAAATTAAAAATCGTCTGTCTTAAAATTTATAAACATTTCTCAACGCATTACTTTAAAAATTGGTACCCGGGGGTTTTTTGGGATGCGAAACCTAAATATGGATTCTTTTTCACTTTGCCCGTTAGAGGGCGCTTCACAATGCTCTTTTTATAGTTTAAAATAACTATAACTTTTTTCTCAGTGTAACTTTTAACTTTTTTAGTTAAGAAAATATTTTCCTCAATCTTTTTAGGCCAAAAAGGTACTCTTATTGATATGCGCTTAAGTAAGTCGTTTTCGAAATATTTCCGTTTTTATTGTGCGATGCCGCAACGGAATACTGAAATTATTTTAAATGACTATTTCACTAGAGTGTTTTACACTGGCAAAATGTCATAGCGACGGCCAGTTTTCTACTGACTATTGTTCTCAAAGCTTTATTCAAGTTTGCTGTTTTCGGCAATAAGTTGCTTTAAATCAACTTATTTTGACTTCAGGAATATGTGCTAAGATTTTGTACAGACCTTTTAGAGACACCCATATTTTTTTTGTGGTATTTTTTATCCTTAGCACTAATTTTTTTTCAAAAAAATATTATGGGTTAAAAGTCCATTGTATACAGTTAAATACTTGTTAAGCTAGATATGTTTTTTTATATAGCCTCCTTGAAATAAAAATAAATGTGTTTGTAGAAATCCTTAAATGAAACAAAAATGTTGAACAATTAAACAACAAGTACAAAATTATTTCTGGTTCGTTAAAACTGACTTTTTCTAGTTGACCTTATTTAAAATGGGGGGTGGGGGCATCCCTCCTCTCACCCCCTCAATAGTGCTCTGTTACATTATTTTCCCAATTTGCAAACTTTTAAAACAAAAAACACCTAAGTAACAATTATTAAGGCTGATGAAAAGTCCTCTCTAACGATGTATTACACACCCCCCCTTACATCAGTAGTGGCGCACCTTTTATAGGCCTTTAAATAAATAAGAAGTGTGGAATTAAGTTATTAAATTTTACTCTCCCACATGTCTGGTTTTAAAACGTATTTTTAGAGCTGAAGAAATTTTCTTTTAAACGATGTACATCACTCCCCCCTCAATGCAGCAGTACATCTTGCACAGCTGCCCCAAAAATGGTCAAATTTGATATACATTTTTAATCTTTATTTAAGACAACTCTGTTGGAACATCATTAATACACATACTGCGTTCAAACGAGGGAGATCCACCCGCCTACTCTTGGCGGGGCGGTGGTCCCCCCCTTAAATATGTTTTAACATTTTTCCTAGTAAACCGAAAAATTTAAAATTTTTTAAGAATCTTCTAGAAACTATTTTTGGACCAGACAAAATATTCTTTATAGCAATGTTCTTGGCCACCTCTGGAAGCAGGGGTGCATGTTCAATAGAAAAGAAGTGTATTTTTTATCCAACTTGTATGTAAGCCTTCTTTCGTACGCCTATGGAACGTGCGCCGTTGCTTTCAGGGGGATGCACAAACATTGCTGGATAGAAAATTTTATCTGCTCCAAAAATTATATGTGGAATATTTTTCGGTTTATTAGAAAAAATATATATATATATTTAAAGAGAGGGAACCCCCCCCCCCCCCGCCAAGATTAGGGGGAGTATACTCTATATCCATACCAAGTGTGTTGATTCTCTCATTAAACGCAGTATGTGTATTAGTAATGTTCTAACATGGTTGTCATAAATGAAGATTCAAGTGTACATCAAATTTGACCATTTTTGGGGCAACTGTGCAAGATCTACTGCTGCGTTGAGGGGGCATTGATGTACATCGTTTGAAAAATGAGTTTTAAGACCAGACATGTGGGAGAGTAAAATTTAATAAAATTAAAAAAAAATTATTCATTTATTTAAATGCCTATAAAACGTGTTATACATCGTTAGAGGACTTTTGGTCAGCCTCAATAACTATTACTTAGTTGTTTTTGGCCAACTTAATAGTTTGCAAATAATTAGAAAAATACTGTAAAATATCACTTATAAGGGGGCGAGAGGGGGGTGCCCCCTCCCCCAATTTAAATGAATTCAACTCGAAAAGTTAAGTTTTAAGTTAATAATAATTAAAAATATTTTTTTACTCACCTTAAGTATTATTTACTGAGATAAAAATGAATGTTCAACATTTTTGTTTGATTTGAGGATTTCTACAAACACATTTATTTTTATTTCAAGGCGGCTACTTTAAAAAGTTATGTTTAACTTATTAAATATTTAACTGTGTACTGTGGGTTTTTGAACAAAAATACTTTTTTTAAAAACAATGTGTTAACGATACAAAATGCCACAAGAAAAATAAAAAAAACATATTTTGCCTTTAGAGCGTACTAAAGTACATAGTTAAAAATGAAATTTTATCCGCTTGCAAAATGATCTGTAGAATATTTTTAGAAAAGTTGACTGTTTTCGAGTTATTATCAAAAAACCGTCAAAAAGCACGTTTAAGGGTGGTTCCCTTTCGTAAAATCTTCGGGCGAGTCTTATGTCTATCCATACCAAGTGTGTTGCTTCTGTCATTAAACGCAGTATCGGACCTTGTAGGGCCTAAACTAAAAGGTACTTTTAATTTTTAATTTGTCTTTAAAAATGTACCTGCAGTTGCTGAACAATCTTTGCACTCAGAATGCAGCAATTTTTCCTTCTTATTAACTTCGATCAGCACAGTGTAGATAATTTTCCTTACTCTGTGTATGGGAGTGATTCTGGCCTTAACTGTGCAAACATGTGCGTCTCTCTCTGCCCAATAGAGTTGTCACCATACACTTCCTTTGTCACTCTAAAAAAAATTGAGAGCTCAATCTCTTTTAAAAGTTGGATTCCTTATACAAAAAAAAACTATAAAAAACAAGAAATTTTCATTCATTCTTTTGCCCAGAAATACCTGAAACACCCCAAAACCATCGAATGTGCCCTTACTTATTAAACAGTTTCGGTTAGTGTTGTGGTCTAAATTAATTTAAAAATAATTGAACTTCGAATTTAACAAGAAAGAAAGTATACTATAAACCTTTATAAAAGAAATCAATAGGTAAAGTGCCTATACAAAGTTACAGATCGCTAATATAGGTCATTTCTGATGTAAAATGTAACATAGGGTCACACTTTTCTGTTTTTAAGATACAACATTGTTACAGTTGATGAGTAGGGGAAGAAGGGTTTTACAAAAAAAGAAAATATGTCACTACCAAATGATTATTTGGCCAATGAGGTATGATCAAAAAATGTGATATACAGGCTGTTAAAATAACCTCCAGAAATTGGTAAAAAATCAGTTTTTAAAACTTTTTATTTTTGCTAATTCTTATTATCAAATCTTTTTCTCTCCGTAGATGTTATTTCCTAAAAAAAAACATAAAGAAAAACATCTATACCTATCTAATTTTTATCATTTTTTTCTGTAATTATTGCTCATGTTTTGATTCAGTATCAAAAATTCACCAAATTTCATATTTTTACTGCATTATTTAAGAAAGTTAGGGTAAATATCCCAGTAGTTGCCATGGCACCAGTAGATGTCATCTTTGCTTTCTTTATTTATTATCAAGACAATTCTGCAACTTTACCCACCTTCTGGTGCCTTCTAGTAATAACTTGCGGTATTATTAAGACAATTCTACTTGGGTCAATAAAAATAGATATTTTTTAAATTGGGTCTCACAAAGGCTGATTTTACCAAAAGTCCTATTGAATTTTATTAGGGAAGGTATTCCATAGGTTTTTGAATTGTTAAATGTGATTGTAAAGTAAATATCTACAAGAATGTAAAGTTTTGAGAAAGTATGATATTCCATTCAGACATGGGTTGGCAATTACTGGGAAAATAAATATGTCCTTCAATAATTGGCAAGGGTGACTCAAAATAAAGCAAATCTTTTTGTTTTGCCATAAGGTGGCAACTTACACCTTATCTAAATAAAAAAAACTTTATCATGGTTCTGGGCTTGGCAATTTCTGGTTGACAATATTGGTAACTAATAGGTAAAATTAGCAAGTACTGGGGTTTTTTGACATTTTTTCATTACACTGGGTAAGGGAAATTATTAAAGACTTACAGCAATGTTTATAATATTGTGTTGTATAGTCAATGCTGAAAGTTAAAGTGGCAATTACTGGGGTGTTTACTCTATAACGAAAAAGTTTTAAAAATCATCAATTTAATGCTCTGTATCTCAACAACAAAAGAATTTTGACCCATGTGTTATATGCACTTTTTATCAGACATAAGCTCCTCATCCCATTCAATTTGAACAATGACACCCTGTATAGTCAACCAAAGTTGAATAAAAGCACTATAAATTTTTGTAGAAAAAATGTCATTAGTTTAGCTGTTATTATTGATGATTAAAGTTAAAAGAAACAAAGGAATCAGAAGTTGTAAAACCTGCCTTATGTATTACATTTTCTACAAGTTTTTCCCATAAAATAAAAGAAACATTTCCAAGTAACACTATCCCAATACCTAACCTACTTTCCACTTTTAACATTTTTTATTTTTGCACTAAACTGAAGGAATCCATATGTTCTATCATTATGTGATCAATTTTGGCAAATTGTCGGATCAACACTTTGTAAATCCTCTTTTACAGAATCCTAAAAAGTAATTTAAAATTATTTAAAAAAATTGATGTATGTAATGTTCCATTCATTAACATTCCACATGGGCGCACACTCATAGGGGGGGGGGGGGGCTCGTTGTCCAAGGCCTTAGTATTTTTTAGTTATTTTTCACTTATTTCATGAATTAAAAATAAAATAGCCAAATCATACATATTCCTGGGTGTGCTACTGCATTTTTATATAAGAATTAAAAATATTGTCAGATTAATTTTGAAAAAATGGATGGATGCAATCTTCCATTCATTAACAGTTCATATAAGGCAAAGTCAAGTCAAATTTTAAGTTGGCACTATGTATGGTTAGATAAAGTTATGTAATTGAGAGCTAATGTTCTAGCTAATAAAGTTTTATCTGTAGCAGTGCACACCCAGAAATATGTCTTGGGGGAAGGGGTGCTAGACCATATGTGCAAGCTGTGCTTGACAATTACACTTGCTTAACTCGGCTTGGTTAAGCAGCGGGACTAAAGTAACCCTAAGCCTCACTCCCTGCAATGACCAAGAAGGCTTATGATACAGTAAACTAAGTAGGTATAATGAGAACAAAAATCAAATGTTGAATCTGCTTTATTAAGATAAATCCTCTCTTTTTATATTAACAAATTGTTATAGTTCGTGATTATAAAATATAAAATTCCAGATAATGTGTTGTTTTATAAACTAAATAATTTATATTATTTAAATAGGTAAACTTGAGAAGGTTAGTATATGTTATTAAAACCTAATTTCTCAAGATCACCTGTGTTTAAATAATAAATTTAACTAAAAATGAAGATTTATGAAAAATGGTAAAAAAGAAAATCTGTTTAATTTTATAATTAAACATTTTCCCGTCTCTCCAGAACGGGTGACTGTAGGGACCTCAGGTTGAATAATGCTGATGATAAGGTAGGTAGGTATCGAAATAGGTACTGCTGCTTTATAAGGTGGGTCAGTTTCTTAAAACTGCTTGCAATGTATCTATTAGGCATCGGTTGTGTTTGGATTTTGCGGTCATCGTACGTCGTCGAACTTTTCGCTGTGGCGACAAATTGTTGCTGTTGCAAAATATTATGATCTATTTTTGTTATTGTTGTTATTCCCTTACTATTGTAAGTGCCATGAAGAAATTGTACATTGGGAGGCAAGAATTTAAAAATGTTTTGTTGCATATTTACAATGGCAAAAAGTTTATGACTTATTTGCCATTGTCCTTCCGCCTCTTCAGTAAATTTTGAGATTGAATGTTTCTTCTTTTGGAATTTCTTTCAAATAAGGATTGTTGCTTCTTGTTTAAAAGTTTTCTTCTCTTTAATATGTCTTCTTGACTTTTGATTATTTTTGGACTTGCTTTATATTGTGAAGATATTCCTGGTTGAGCACAGGATAGGCACCAATTTTCTTTTTGGCTTTAATTTGAGGACTTTTTTTACTTTGCTATTTAATTTGATATGCTGGATTTTGGTGTCTCTTACTAAGGTTTTGTCTTGTATAACCAAGATGACTGGAGTTATCTGAGCATATTTTTTGTTCTGATATACATGATCTGGGTAACATTCTAAATTCTGTTCTTTTTCAGTTTCTTGAGTTTGAGCCTTTGATTCTGGAATTGAGCCTTTGATTCTTGAATTGAGTGTATACATTTCTTTTCTCAAAAAATTAAAAATGTCTTCCATTGTGGGGATTTTGTTTTGAAACCCTTGGAACCAACTATGGTACGACTTTTCTAGTTTAAACGTCAGTTTCTTTGACAATAATTTCATCATTGGTAGGTCCCAAGTTTCTGTATTTTGCCCAGAGGTTTGAATGTCTCTAAGGCACTGACGGCTCCTCTTATAAAGCTGTTGTAATTCTTTAACTGTTTCTTCATCCATACTTGGGATGTCTCGGATATCATCTAAATGATCCATAATGACGTTTGGAATCTGAAAAATTTCACTGTACTTAAAATCAGCTGATGGGTTCTTGATCAACTCTTCGATTCTTTTAATTAAGTACTGAAGGACTTCGTTCAATGTGGGCAATCTGCCTAGTTCGTAGTTTATCCATTCATGGTGTAAAATGTGCGTCTCGACATCCCATTTCTGGTAAATTATGTTTATGATTATTGGCTTCCAATTGACTTTAATCGCTTGTGAAAATTCCAGTACATCTTCGGCATGCAGTAGGAGCTTTTTTAGTTCTTGTGCTGACGCATACTCCATTATATGTATGTCTAGAAGGCAATCTAGAAGGTGTGAGCCCATTTTGTATCTTCTTAGCTGTCTTTCTAGCAATATTCTTTCTAGATTTTTTCCTATCATTGTGGTCGGTTGGTTCTTGTACTGGTTTCTTCTTAATGATTTTTTTTGTTTATGTTGGTGTTGGCCTGTTAAATATGAAGGTTGCGTAGCGGCTTCGGACAAGACAAGTGTACGGTCAGTCATACGGACAGTCGTACGGGCAGGTGGACAGTCTTCTGACGCTTGTAGAATGGATAAACTTTCTCGTGGAAGGTCGCTCTGGTTGAAGCTCTCTTGAGTAGTGGCTTCGGACAGGACAAGTGTACGAATAGTCGTACGGGCTGTGGACGGCTTTTTGACGCTTGTACAATGGACGGACTTTCTCGTGGAAGGTCGCTCTGGTTGAAGCTCTCTTGAATAGTTGCTTCAGACAGGAGAAGTGTACGGACAGTCGTACGGGCAGGTGGACGGACTTTCTCGTGGAAGGTCGCTCTGGTTGAAGCTCTCTTGAATAGTGGCTTCGGACAAGTGTACGAATAGTCGTACTATCAGGTGGGCGGTTTTTTGAAGCTAGTAGAATGGACGGACTTTCTTGTGGAAGGTCGCTCTGGTTAAAGCTCTCTTGAGTAGTGGCTTCGGACAGGACAAGTGTACGAATAGTCGTACGGGCAGGTGGACGGACTTTCTCGTGGAAGGTCGCTCTGGTTGAAGCTCTCTTGCGTAGTGGCTTCGGACATGGCAAGTGTACGGGCAGGTGGACGGACTTTCTCGTGGAAGGTCGCTCTGGTTGAAACTCTCTTGCGTAGTGGCTTCGGACAGGACACGTGTACGGACAGTCGTACGGGCAGGTGGACGGACTTTCTCGTAGGTGGAAGGTCGCTGTAGTGGACGGTTGGGCTGTAGTGGTGTTCTACTTACGGGCGTCGGCGGTGGTTTCTTTCTTCGAAGGACCAATGTGCTTGATCCGGTTCGAAGTACCAATGTGCAAGCTGTGCTTGACAATTACACTTGCTTAACTCGGCTTGGTTAAGCAGCGGGACTAAAGTAAAAGTTTACTGCCAGGGAGCAGCCTCCACCAACCAACCAACCAGTAAACTAAGTAGGTATAATGAGAACAACTATCAAATGTTGAATCTGCTTTATTAAGATAAATCCTCTCTTTTTATATTAACAAATTGTTATAGTTCGTGATAAATTATAAAATATAAAATTCCAGATAATGTGTTGTTTTATAAACTAAATAATTTATATTATTTAAATAGGTAAACTTGAGAAGGTTAGTTTATGTTATTAAAACCTAATTTCTCAAGATCACCTGTGTTTAAATAATAAATTTAACTAAAAATGAAGATTTATGAAAAATGGTAAAAAAGAAAATCTGTTTAATTTTATAATTAAACACCCTATGATGCTTAATTTTGTGCGGTTTTATTTTTTATTCATAAAATATGTCAAAAATATTTTTATAAATGCCTATATATAGAGTGTTACTGAATAACTAATATTTAAGGCTGAAATTATTGGGTTAACTTTGAGAAAAAAACTTTATATGAACATATGTCCTAAATGTCTTATCTCTGCTATAGAATAATATATCAAGAGGCATTTTCTGATGTATAACGGCCGTTTTTTATTTCATTTTAACTAGAAACATTTCTATATGAGTCGCCCTCAGTATTTTTGAAAAAAACTATAAATTGTAAAAAACAACAAAGATTGCGGGCAATTCCTCAAAAAGGGATATTAGTAGCTCGCATACTAGTTTCGGTCTTCTTGGACCTCTTCGGTGCGAGCGTAAGAAGTGTTAAGGGACGATTAATGGGGATGATGGTGTCTGAAAAGGAAACATGAAGAGGTCCAAAAAGACGGAAACTAGTATGTGTGCTACTAATATCCCTTTTTGAGGAATTGCCAGCAATCTTTGTTGTTTTTTCGTTAAGTATGTTGATGATTTGAGGTTTGAGGTTGGTAGAGCCGCGGGACTGTAAACGCGCTGGTCGTTTTATAAAATCTGGGTGCAAAAATCCTTAAATGGACGATGTAAAAATATTAATTTTTCCAAGCCACACAAAGACAATATAGAGGATTGGCACTCACCTTTTTTGTTGTTTCCGTCGTCCAGAGGAGCTCCTCTCGCTGGCCCAGTCGTTGCAGTCGATCCACACTAGAATCACTTGTTTGTGTAATGGTTTAGTTTGATTTTCTAAGAATGTTATTGGATTTTTTGGTTAATAGAATTTATCACCATGCTGCGTGGTGATCTCGATAGAATACGACAGACGAATCGTTTTTTGGTTACGCCTTTTTCCGCAGATTCATTTTTCGTAGATGGCGCTGGCGTTTTGCTTGTGCCAATCAAACTGAAATTGTGTGGGTTTTCCGAATACGGGAATTTGGCGCAAAATTTGAATTTAAAATTAAAGTTGCACGAACATTTTCTGCCCACTTAAAACGAAGTTTTACATTGAGATTAATTGAATAAACAAATGGCTATATAAAAAAAATATAAGTTAATTCAAAACCTTAAAGGGTAGGTAATTGAAATCCGTTTTAGGTTTATAGATTAAAAAGAAAAAAAATGCAAAAAAAAATATATATATTCTAGATAACGACACACGAAACAAAAAGGAGTTGCTTGGGAGTTTAGTGCGCATCTAAAGGTAGTGGGCACAACTTGACCACGGGAGGAGTAAAAAGTCCGTGTTGTGTTTTAACAGTAGCAACTCGAATGTGATTATCCCGACCAGGATGTACGGACACTATTCTACCCAGCAACCAGTGTAATGGCGGCCTAGTTTCATCCTTAATTAAAACAAGCGTATCTAGCTTGATTTCAACCGAAGGGTCCGACCACTTAGAACGCTGTTGTAAAGTATTTAAGTACTCGAGTTTCCAGCGCTTCCAGAAATCGGCATGAATTCGTTGGATAAGTTGCCAACGCTTAAGGGTATTAACTTTACGGGTAGAAAGGTCAGGATCAGGACACGAATTAAGGGGTTCCATTGTGAGGAAATGACCCGGAGTCAAAGACGTAAGATCATTTGGGTCAGAGCTTTGCTCACAAAGGGGTCGAGAATTGAGTAATGCCTCTATTTGGGCGAGGAGAGTATAGAGCTCTTCGAAGGTTAGTATCTGGTCACCGATGCCCCGATACAAATGTGTTTTTATAGATTTGACTCCTGCTTCTAGACTATTTAGGTGGGGGGCTTCCGGACTATTAAGACACCATTTGATTTTTAAGCTCTCAGAAGCTAATTTCGAAAGATTATGGAGCTCTTTAATAGCCCCAACAAAGTTTGAGCCTCTATCACTTGTGATTTGGACTCAAGTGCCACGTGTAGCGACAAAGCGTCGTAAAGCAGCGATGCACGCCTCTGTGGTTAAATCCGAAACCAGCTCGATATGGATTGCTTTAACAGAAGTATCGACAAAGACTGCGATATATGATTTACCAACTTGTGCTCCACGACGTCTCTGACCTACAAAGGTTTTGATTGGGCCTGCCTAGTCCAAGCAAACGTGTGAAAAACATTTTAATTGTGACGTTCTAAAAGAAGGAAAATCCGACATGTACGGATTGTAAGGTTTTGGTTTTAAGCGAAAGCAGGGAATACATTGCAATAAAATCCTCTGAATAGCTCGACGTGATGACATTATCCAAAACTTTTGACGAATTAAGTATTGGACTGTTGTTATTCCGGGATGTAAATTTTCGTTATGAGTTTGAATAATGATCAATTGGGTTAATCTATGAGATTTCAGCAATAATAAGGGATGTTTTGCCTCAAAGGAGAGTTGAGAATGCCGTAAGTGTCCGTCCACTCTAAGGAAACCCAATTCGTCCAAAAAGGGCGCGACTTTGCGAAACGGCTTAGGTAATAGCTGAGTATTTTGAATTTTTTGAATGATATCCGAAAAACACTCTTCTTGGACCCTTTTAACTAAAACAAGTAGAGCCTTGTGTAGTTCAAAAGCGGAAAAAACGCCGGATAAAAGGTCAACTGAGTTTTTTCGATTGTGAATAAGTCTTAAAAAATGACAAATGCTTTTTGAATGGTATTTAAATTGGATATTTTATCGATTAGTCTATCAAAAAAGTTTTGATTTTGAATTTCTGCCGTCAGCACCACTGAATTTTTCGGTTTTTCTTCTTTGAGAACCTCGTCTGGAACTCCCAAAGAACGTTCATTTATAAACCTTTGAATTTGCCACTCCGTAGTGGGCAAGGTAATCCATGGAGGGCCGTGAAACCAAAGAGGGTGATTTATTAAGTTATTGGGCAACAACCCTCTGCTAGCGCAGTCGGCAGGGTTCTCGAGTGAAGTAATGTGATACCATGGGACTTCGGGGATTGTTTCTTGAATACGACTCACGCGGTTTGCCACAAAGGTCTTCCACTTGTGAGGTGAAGATGTGACCTGTGAGTCCGAGAACGCAAGAATTTCATCGATTACGAGTAATGATGAATAGGTGCGAATAACTAGTTCGAGTAAATCAGCTAATAGAGTAGCTCCAAGTAGTTCCAAACGTGGGATTGAAATAGTGTGTAAGGGAGCAACCCTTGACTTGCCCATGACTAGAGCAGTTTTGATAATTTTATTTGGTAATTCGACGTGAACGTATACGCAAGAAGCGTATCCTAGCTCGGATGAATCGCAGAAACCTAGCAATTGACACCGTTGAATATTATTCGAAAAAATATGTCTAGGTGTACAAAGATTCCAAAGAGTTTTGATTGGATCGGGGGGTATTTCATCCCAATCAGTTTTGCATAACCAAAGTTTTTGCATAATCACTTTGGCTAAAAATGAAACAGGCGATAAGAAACCTATAGGATCCCAAATTTAAGCGATAGCTGATAAAATATTCCTTTTGGTGCAAGGTTTTTCACAAGGGGTACAGGAATAGGTAAAATATCTGTAGAAGGGTGCCACTGAAGGCCCAACACCTTAATCGATGTTGAAGAATCGTCTTCAAAGGTAACAGGGATCTGACAATCAGCGGGCGACAAATGTGAAAGAAGTTTCGGATTATTTGATGCCCATTTTCTTAATTCAAATTTTCCCAATTTAAGCAACGCTATGAGATCCTTTTGAAGCGATAAAGCACCTTCTAGAGAGTTAGCTCCACAGCAAATATCGTCCATGAAAATGTTATTTAAAAGGACCTGGGATGCTTCAGCATAATTCTTAGCCTCCAGGATGGCTAGTTCTCTAAAAGTTCTAATAGCTAAATAGGGACTTGAACTAACACCAAACGTCACTGTATTAAGCCTGTATTCCTGCAGGGGTTCATTGGGATCAAATCGCCAAAGTAGCCTTTGGTAGTCCCGATGAAATGGATGGATTTGAATTTGTAAAAAATGCTCTTTTATATCAGTCAAAAATACGATAGAATAAAATCTGAATTTTAATAGAATTTCGGAAATATCGGCTTGTAATTTTGGTCCTATTAAAAGAGTTTCGTTCATGCTTAGGCCTTTCGAACCCTTAATCGAGGGGTTAAAAACCACCCGGAGTTTAGTCGTTGATTTGTCAAGACGAAGGACTCCGTGATGTGGTAAATAAGAACATAACTGAGGTCTAGGTTCGGATCTTGGAATTAAAGACATGTGCCCGTTTTTGAGATATTCTCTCATAAAATCTAAATACATACTATAGAAATTTGAATTTTTTATTAAGCGAGATTCAAGAGACAAAAATTGACGATAGGCCACTGAATATGTGTCTCCTAGGTCAGGAGGGTCAATGTGACGAAAAGGCAAATTTACAGTAAATCGGCACGAAATATCTCTAGTGGTAGTTTTTTGGAAAATCTCTTCACATCTTTTTTCTTCGGGTGAGAGAAACGTTTTTGACTTAATTGATTCTAGTTCCCAAAATCTGCGAATATTAAAGTCGAGAGACTGCTCACAGGAAGTAAAGTAAGAATTGACTTGAGGTGAAATATTTATGTTTTGAGTTTGGCCCATCAAGACCCACCCAAAAACTGTCTCAAAAGCGGAGGGTAGGCCGTGAGGTCTTGGAATTCATCCTGATTGGACGATTTCTGTGTAAAGTTGTGCACCTAAGAGTAAGTCAATTGGACCAGGGTTGTAAAATTGGTTATCTGCAAGCTTTAGATTTAAAATATGACTCCAATTGGATGAATCTACCTGTACTGAGAGCATAGTCGAACAGAGTTTCGGTAAAACGAAGACTTGAATAGAAAAGGTAGGCCTTGTTGGCCTAGGGCTCAAATAGTGCAAGTAGAAATGCCGTTAGTGGCCGACGAAGATTGATTTAGTCCCAGAACAGGGATCGAAATTTTGTTTCTTGGCAAGCCTAACCTGTTAAGACAAGCTTCGCTTATCAGGTTAGCTTGGCTACCGCTGTCCAGAAGTGCCCGGACAGGTTGGTAGTTACCCCGACTATCGAGTACCTCTAATTTTATAGTCGCTAGAAGCACTGTCGTCCGGGGCGTCAAGGTGGATAACGAAGAGTATTGATTAGTAGATGTATTTTGATTCGAATTGATTTGAATTGAATTTGAACTAGGTTGAACAAAACAAGGGTTCTGTTGGCTAAGACTTGAATTTGAATTCTGATACGACATGTATGTGCCTGTGCTAGGCACGGCCACTTGATTTGGATTAAAACTTTGATTTAAGTTCGAATTTTGATTTGAATTTTGGCTTGAATTAACAAAGGATTGACTTGAATTCTGACAGATTGAATCTGTCATTTGCGATAGATGAATAAGACTATGGTGTCTATGTCGACATATTCTGCAGTTGTAGGTACTACTGCAGTCAATTACTTTATGATTTGAACGTAAACAGTTGATACATAAAGATTGTTGTTTTACATAAGTAAACCGATCTGAAGAAGATTTGGAAATAAAAACACCACACTGCGAGAGTGGATGAAAAGAATTATTGCATAATTTGCACTTATAGGGTTGTCGATTTTGTCGAAATTGAATATTGGATTGTTTATTTGATACTTGTGAGTGCGTATGCGCTTAAAAATTTGATTTGTACTGATTATTTGAATAAGAATTATATTTCTGGTTACTAGAATTCGAATAATTTGGTTTTTGCTGTTTGGAAGTCGAAGGTTGCATTTGCATATTTTGGAGAGATAGCTGTACTGTTTCAAGAGCACGGCATTGGTTAGTAAGAAACTGAATTAGATTTTGATATGTTGGAATCTCGGTAGTACTATACTTTAATTCGAAAGCGGTTCTTGTGGTTTGATCGATTTTTGATAATAAAATTGAAAATAAACAAAAACACCACGACGTTACTGGAAATTCAAGATTTTCGAGCGCCGCAATATTCTCAGAAAAGGTATCTACCAAGACTCTAAGAACCTTTGCTGACTGGTTTCCCTTTAAAGAATTTGCATAGTAGATTGAGTTCCAGTAGGTACTGGCTAAAAGTCTTTTATTTTGATAGCGATCTGTTAATACCTTCCAGGCGATTGCGTTATTACTTGCCGTTAATTTTATAGAACTTAAGATATTAAGTGGTTCACCCTCAAGGAAAGTTAGCAAATGTTGAAATTTCCTTATATCGGAATAATTAGAGTTTTCGTGAACCAAACAAGAAAAAACATTGAAAAAGGTTGGCCACTTTTTTACGTTTCCATTAAAGTAAGGTACCTTTAAAGGGTCCAGATCATCGCTACGTGAATAGTGTGAAGTTGCTGGGGTAAAATTTGAATGAATTGAATCGGAACATAAACTCGAAAAAAGAACTTTAACTTAGTGGTAGAATAGATCCGTATCTTTCCTAATTTTATCCTGTGCTTCGAATTCATCATCGTCGTCGTCCTTCAAGAGACCTATGATGTCATTATGAATGTTTTTAAATTGTTCATAGTGATCATCTAACGATTCATAAAATGCCATAAAAATTGGCAAGGAAGAACTATCTGATTTAGCTTTTGTTCCCAAGTTATAGGTTTCCGTAATACGAGATATTGAAACTTTGCGTTGATTCTCAAGCTTTTTTAACGACATATTGTTAATTAAAAAAATAAAATCTTTAAAAAAAAATAAAACTAACATTTGACCCCTATTGACTTTAATCAGTCCAAAAGAGTCCAACAAGCATATATTTTATTATCGATTTTTCGAATAAAATGCAAAAAACTTATCAACAGCTGTTATGCTAGGTCGCGATTTTTCTCCCAAAATAAATGCACACAAACACAATTTATACCTACTACCGCTTCTCTTATTATTTACAGGTAAATACTAATTCCTACCAGATGTGTTTGTTCACCGGTAAAATAAGAATAAACCATTTGCCCATTAAACTCACAAGCACTTTTGTTGTTTTGAAAATAACTATTTATTTAAACAAATTTGGATTTTTGAATCAAAACAAACGACGTACGAAGTGCCAATTTCGGCTGCAACGAAAACTGGACACGGCAACTAAGCGAGCCAAGATTGCGAAAAATATTTAATAATTTTAGCAAACAAATTTTAAAAAACTATCTGGGTCGTGGGACCAGAAAATGCTGGTGATTTAAGGTTTGAGGTTGGTAGAGCCGCGGGACTGTAAACGCGCTGGTCATTTTATAAAATCTGGGTGCAAAAATCCTTAAAAGGACGATGTAAAAATATTAATTTTTCCGAGCCACACAAAGACAATATAGAGGATTGGCACTCATCTTTTTAGTTGTTTCCGTCGTCCAGAGGAGCTCCTTTCGCTGGCCCAGTCGTTGCAGTCGATCCACACTAGAATCACTTGTTTGTGTAATGGTTTAATTTGATTTTCTAAGAATGTTATTGGATTTCTTGGTTAATAGAATTTATCACCATGCTGCGTGGTGATCTCGATAGAATACGACAGACGAATCTTTTTTTGGTTACGCCTTTTTCCGCAGATTCATTTTTCGTAGATGGCGCTGGCGTTTTTCTTGTGCCAATCGAACTGAAATTGTGTGGGTTTTCCGAATACGGGAATTTGGCGCAAAATTTGAGTTTAAAATTAAAGTTGCACGAACAAAGTATGTCCTCACAATATTCCTTTTAACTATAAATTGTATTTTCTCGTAAGGGGTCTAGCAAGTTGTAAATGAAGGAATTTAATTAATTTTTTTTTTACAAAAACCATATGTCAAACAAAAAAAAGCAAGAGATGACATTTGCTCAGGGGAGAATGATAATTTTAGAGATAAATTTACTTATAAAAAACAATGTCATAAGTACCATTATTTTCTTTGAAAATATGAAAGGCAATTTCCACATGAATGCCCCTAGTCAAAATATAAAAACAAGGTAGACATCGAAAACAGCTTCTTGATAAATACAAAGTGTGTATCAAATTTCATAAAACGATCTAGAGCAGTAACAGATTTATTAATAAAAAAAGAATTTGTCAAAATTTTTAATGTTTACCTTGTATCTCAAAGATATTTAGCACATACAGTGTACTCCAGTTATAACGTAGCTGGGTTATAATGTAATTTCAGTTATTTTTCATAGGTCTGGCCATAATACTCTTCTTTTTATTTGTGTTGTTTATAATGTGCATCCGCTTATAAAGTACATATTTTCTGGGCCCTTGAGGGTACATTATAACCAGAGTACAGTGTACATATATGCATATCAAGTTTCTTACTCAAAATGGACCTGAAAATTAGCTTTTTAAATATTAGCACATTATTCAAAAACACCCTGTATAAACCTATCAAATCCATTGTTTGTGAACACACCTCTATACCTCTTAAACTATTCAACCAAACCTAACCTATATGGGTCTACCAAGGGGCCCTATCTTAACTTATTTTATTATTATTATTATTTATTAATCACTTAGTTGTTTTTTTAAAAGGTAATATTTTAAAGATTTTTTAACTTGTTATAAAAGTGCCTTTATATCAACCTTTTTACACTTTATTCTCCTGCAACAACTTCTTTGCAGTTGTAAATTTTATTGCTAGGTGTATAAAGGCAGTTTTAAACAACAAACATATACCTAATGCATAAACCTAAATTAAGTACTATAGGATTGTCTTTTTCCACTATACCATCAGCAACAAAGTCCAATAAATTTACGTTTGTGCACACTAACTAGCATATTAGAGCATATAGGGATTGACTTATTTGGGGTTGTCTTTTTTAAATTTTCGGTTCTTTTCTATGACTCTGTTATACCCTCGGTTGCACACTTAAGAACTTACCGAAATTTGTAGGCTCACAGTGGAAAATAACAACGTAAAATATTCTTTCAAAACTCAAAAATCACTAAAAACAAAGTTAAATTACCAAAAAATAAATGTGGTAAACAAAATCATAGTTTTCTGACAGTTGCATATCGGAGCAACGGGGCAGACGCAAAGTCCCTCCAGTCCCCCAGTTAGCTAGTCACTTTACATTACAATACAATCGACCAGATATTCGATGACGTAACAAGGTAGATTTTGACGTCACAAGGTAGATTTGAAAAATTCTGTGGGTCACTGAATCGCTTATTAAAAATGTGTTTTTTCGCCTAGAAATAAAAGTTTTTTTGGAAAAAAAAGTATTGGAATGGTTTTTGATGGCCTGTCGGCTGATGTATAACCCAAAAAAAGAGGTACTTTTTTTTTTAGGGGAAAGCCCCATTACTAAAACAACAAAACGAATTCCAAATCAATGCTCAAATATTACTAAAAAATATTTAAAAAGTGTTATCAAAACCAACAATGATGGAAAATCTTATTTTATAATTAAAAAAAAATTATTGAGTGTCAAAACCACCGACAGTCACTTAAAGTCTTTAACCTGGCTTTGGCTGTAACACAAAAAATTTTTTTCAAATTCAAAAAAACCAAAAAAAATTACATCAGATGTTAAAAAACTAGCCAAAAACTCACGTAGGGCGCCATTTGTGGCCAATTAAAATGTGTTGGGTGACATTTTGTAACACTATAAATAGAACAATAACGCTGTGCCAATTTGTGACACCAAAAAAAATTACTGAGTAATTAAACAAATATCTGGAAGCAGAACTGTTTTTTCCAGCTAGGTAAAACATTGATATGCCCGGTAACTTTTATACAGTGGAGAAGGGGGGGGGTTCAGAAATAAGAAAATTTTAAGCGCCACAGTGTTTTAATATCAATGTTTTACAAAGAAGATCTTAATTAAAATACAGTTCGACCCAACCGTTGTAGCAAAACAATGAAACTCTACCTACTTCCGAGGCTTCCAGAGTATTTGTGTAATTAAAAAAAACCCAAAAAATTGACTAATAAACAAAATAAAATTCTAAAAGATTCCTAAATGAATCAAAATGAGACAAATAGAGAGTTCCTTATAGGTAGATGTACATTTCCAACAGGTCACACACAGTGTACCTACATTTGAGCCAGTAGCGTAAGACTCAATTATATGAATGATTGTTAAAAAAAAATATATATATATATACTTCCAAACTCATTCCGTCATAGGGGAGATCTGGACCAAATATCTGCTGTCATCATTCTACGTTGGGTAGAATGAGACAGACAGCAACCCAATCCCAGATCTACCCCATGAGGTAAAACAATGTAAGGAAACCGTAAAAAAAAATATAATCTCATCTCTCTTTTGTCTCTGCAAAGTTGGTTCATTGGATTGTACAAATAACACAAAAATTTAGTTCTTGTATATTTTAATGTGAAAACTAGGGGTAAAAATAGCAAATCGTTATGAAGAAAAAAAAAACAAAGGTGGAGCCAAGTTGAAACAAACTCTTTCAATGGTACAGTACAATTCAGATAAATAGTAATGCCGCAAAATTTTGGTCATGACGTCATACCTTATCTTGCGTTTACAAGAAAAGCAAAAGTTGTACTTAACGATATATGGAAAATTATATGTAAAAAAAATATATCTAAAGCTTGCTCCTACCTTGGTCCTTGATTATTGTATGAGTGTCTCCTCATTGCTCTCGGGTCTCCTGCTCTGCTCGCGCCTTCCCTCGTGCTTGCTTAGCACATGACGTTAGGCCAGCACTTTGGTCTTAAATGTTGGTTCCTTGCCCGAGCGTAAAAACACTGTGGAAAATTAAATATTTCAGTTTCCTTCGTCGGTTTTGCACGAGGTTCCCCTACACCGAGTAACTTAAATCAAGAACCCCATGTCAACTCAATAAAATAAAGCAGATTTCAACAGATGAACTAAAATAACCCTAACGTACCTTTCCCAGGGTGACAACTGGCTCGAACCTCGTTCCACCAGCAAAACTGTCCCGCCGATGGAATGGACGGGCTCTAACCAAAGGAGAAAACAATATATAGTTTTATCCAAAACGTGGTTTTAAAAAAATATTAAAAAAAACTCCAAAACACGTCTTTTGCAGAAAAATCACACTTCACACGAACACTAATTACAATTTGGGAGGCAAATATTGTCTTGAAGAATTCAAAAAAAATAAAAAAATCAAACTTACCACGCTTCTTTCCCGTAGAGATGGCGTAGGCCTCCTTAAATCCCTCTCAGAGGATGTGAGCGTCACTTAAGATTCGCCTAAACAACGACGGACTCACTTCTACAGTTTCTGGGATTTCTTCTGCAATCGCAGCAGTGCCAATAACCAAAAAACAATGGCGATCCCAGAAACTGTTGTCGACCCACCGCCGACTCTTTAGGAAAAGAGAAAAGACACTTTGTCAAGAACACAAAAAAAATGAAGTTGCCGGAAATCGTTCGTAAATCTGGTGGGGACAGTACACAGTACCAACCAAATTTTACCGGTTAAATTCAAATAAGAATGCAAACGCATTTATAAAAAAACGCTCTCGCCGAAAAATCCTTAGCTCCGGTTTGCGAGCCTGGAGAAAAAAATCCGCGGTTTTCAAACTAACCAACGATGAAATACACTAATACTTCCGTACCCTGCGCATGAGGTGTTGTCGGATCTATTTCCACGGTTGAAATTTTTATAACAAGGACATCGAGACACCCTCCATACATAGACCGAACATTTGCCTACCGGACCCCTGCCAACATAGCAAGTAGGAGGAAAATAACCAGCCGGACTATAAGAAGCTCAGCATTGAAACCGTCAACTGTAAAATCAATTACTGGAGATCAGAGCATGCATCAAACCCAGGAATATTCGAACACTCAACCAATTCCCACATGAGTAAAGCTATACTAAGTGTAGAATTTAGTTGTATTTTAGTTACAGTTTTAGTCAAAAGTTTCCTTTGCTCTTTATATACGTTTTCTCTAAGATTCATATGGTTTGACGCCATTTTTGCAAAACATTTCTACATTAATAAAGTTGTTTCTGAACTTGAACCTAAAAATACACATTGAACTACTGCTTAAACTCGGCACAAGAGTGCTCAGATGTTAAGTTTGTTCACCACTAGCCAGCCCTATACAACCCTTAAATCCGACTGAGTTAGTTATTAACTTATTATAATATAGAAATACGATTTTGTTTATTCTTTTAGTCCTGGGGGTCGATTTTGACCACAACTTGTTAAATCTCATATTGGAGATTTAACATAGGTACAATATCTAGTACAATCTCTAGTAGTCAGCTTGGCCATGGAAATTTTAAAACTTGAATTGTGGCTAAAATACAGACTTTTATTTACCTTTTTCTATGTTTTTACATACCTTTATGAATTTTCCTATATAATTTGGCCCCACAAGTTTCCTTTTATCACTATTTTCCGATTTATTCGCGATTTTCCGTGATTGTATTTCATTGTTTTTACTTTAGAACTGTCACTTTTCTGATTTAACAAACACAGGGTAGGATTTATTATTTTTTAATTATAAATTTACCTATACTTTATTATTATTAAATTAACAGCAACTTCACGCAATTTTTTCCAATTTTTTTTATTTGTTTGAATATAACTTTTTTCAAACTTTTCCAACTAGGTGGTTAGTATACAATTCAACTTTTTTTTAATTAAAAAAAAATACATAAAATAGCGAATCCGAAATGGCGGATTTTCCCATTTATGATCCGATTTGCATCAAACTCGGAACTTTGAGATCTTTTAGGTCGCTGATTATTATTTTTTACTTAAATTTTTAAAAATCAAAATGGCGGATCCAAAATGGCGGAGTTTCCCATTTATGAACCAATATGCATCAAACTCGGAACTTTGGAATGTTTAAGGTTGCTGATTATTATTTTTAACTTAAATTAATAAAAATCAAAATAGCGGATCCAAAATGGCGGATTTTTCCATTTCTGAACTAATATCCATCAAATTCGAAACTTTGAAGTGTTCCAGGTCGCTGATTATGATCTCTAACTTAAACTTTAAAAAAATCAAAATGGCGGATCGAAAATTGCGGACTTTCCCATTTATGAACCAATATGCATCAAACTCGGAACTTTGGGGTGTTTAAGGTTCATTATTATTATTATTTAACTTAAATTTATAAACATCAAAATAGCTGATCCAAAATCGCCGACGTCCCATTTATGAACCAATATCCATCAAATTCGAGTGCTTCAGGTCGCTGATTATGATTTCTAACTTAAACTTTAAAAAAATCAAAATGGCGGATCCAAAATGTTGGACTTTCCCATTTTTGAACCAATATGCATCAAACTCGGAACTTTGGGGTGTTTAAGGTCGCTGATTATTATTTTTAACTTATATTTATACAAATCAAAATAGCGGATCCAAAATGGTGGACTTTCCCATTTATGAACCAATATCCATCAAATTCGAAACTTTGGAGTGTTCCAGGTCGCTGATTATGATTTCTATCTCAAACTTTAAAAAAATCAAAATTGCGGCTCCAAAATGGCGGACTTTCCCATTTATGAACCAATATGCATCAAACTCGGAACTTTGGGGTGTTTAAGTTTTATTAGTTTTAACTTAAATTTATAAAAATCAAAATAGCGGATCCAAAATGGCGGACTTTCCCATTTATGAACCAATATCCATCAAATTCTAAACTTTAGAGTGTTCCAGGTCGCTGATTATGATTACTATTTCAAACTTTAAAAAAATCAAAATGGCAAATCCAAAATGGCGGACTTTCTCATTTGGCGGACTTTCTCATTATGCATCAAATTCGAAACATTGGGGTGTTACACTTTAAAAAAAAATCAAAATGGCGGATTTTCCCATTTTTAAACCAATATGCATTAAATTCGGAACTTTGGGTTGTTTCAGGTCTCTGATTATGAGTTCTAACTTAAAGTTAAAAACAAATCAAAATGGCGAATCCACAATGGCAAGGTTTCATTCTTGTGCAGTTTAGGTAAAACTGTAGTAAGTACGCTTTGTATTTTTTTTAATTTAAGTTAAAAATAATAATCAGCGACCCAGCGTTCCCAGTTTGATGCAAATCGGTTCATAAATGGGAAAGTCCGCCATTTTGGATCCGCCATTTTGATTTTTATAAATTTAAGTTAAAAAGAATAATCAGCGACCTGAAAGATCTTAAAGTTCCAAGTTTGATGCAAATCGGTTTATAAATAAGAAAGTGCGCCATTGTGGGACCGCCATTTTGATTTTTTTAATGTTTAAGTTAGAAATCATATTCAGCGACCTGAAACACCCCAAAGTTTCGAATTTGATGCATATTGGTTCATAAATGGGAAAGTCCGCCATTTTGGATCCGCCATTTTGATTTTTATAAATTTAAGTGAAAAATAATAATCAGCGACCTGAAAAATCTCAAAGTTCCAAGTTTGATGCAAATCGGTTCTTAAATGGGAAAATCCGCCATTTCGGATTCGCCATTCTATGTATTTTTTTAATAAAAAATAAGTTGAATTGTATACTAACCACCTAGTTGGAAAAGTTTGAAAAAAATTATAATCAAACAAATAAAAAAAAAATGGGAAAAAATTGCGTGAAGTTGCTATTAATTTAATAATAATAAAGTATAGGTAAATTTATAATTAAAAAATTATAAATCCTACCCTGTGTTTGTTAAATCAGAAAAGTGACAGTTCCAAAGTAAAAACAATGAAATACAATTACGGAAAATCGCGAAAAATGCGGAAAATAGTGATAAAAGGATACTTGTGGGGCCAAATTATATGGGAAAATCCATAAAGGTATGTAAAAACATAGAAAAAGGTAAATAAAAGTCTGTATTTTAGCCACAATTCAAGTTTTAAATTTCCCATGGCCAAGCTGACTACTAGAGATTGTACTAGAGATTGTACCGCTGTTAAATCTCGAATGAGAGAGATAAACATAAGCGAAATGTTCACCTAAACGTTTTCTTCCTGTTACTGAAACCATTTGTGATGCGGCAACGCCGCCATGCCCCAGCAGAACAGCTATTTATCTTCGTGAACGTCAAAGAAAATTACGAAATTTTACAGATAAACAAAACAATCGAAAGTTTTTATGTGATTTTTCCCGAAACCTGTGATCTCAAATTCCGACTAGAATGCCCAAATAATACGATGGAATGCCTCCTTCATAAGGTAACTTTCTGGACACTATATAACCTCAAAACCTAGCTCTATAAAATATCCTTAATTTGAGTACAGAAAGACGAGTCGAAGAGCCTTGATTATGTACCTAAATTAACAAATATGTAACGTTTGCCTTAAACGTAAAAATGACACGTTACAATACTAATACGCTATAAAACAATTCATTTAAATGACGTTTTATGAATTCATTATTTATACCGTTGAATACTTTTCAATACCTTCCTTTATCAATACAATTGAATGAGTTGTTAAGTTATTCATTTTCTATATATTTGAATACATATTTATACTCTTTAAAACAATCCAATTAAATACCTTCTTATGTAATCATTATTTATACCAATGAATACTTTTTAATTCCTTCCTTTATCAATACAACCGAATAAACATAGAATGATTCATTTTTAATACATTTGAATACATACTAATACGCTATAGCACAATCCATTTAAATGACTTTTTATGAATTCATTATTTATCCCGTTGAATACTTTTGAATACCTTTCTTTATCAATACAATTGAAGGAACTTTTCAAGTATTCATTTTCTATATATTTGAATACATATTTATACTCTTTAAAGCAATCCAATTAATTACCTTTTTATGTAATCATTATTTATACCAATGAATACTTTTTAATTCCTTCCCTTCTCAATACAATCGAATAAACATAAAAGGATTCATTTTTAATACATTTGAATACATACTAATACGCTATAGAACAATCCAATTAAATGACTTCTTATAAATTCATTTTTTATACCGTTGACTACTTTTCAATACCTTACTTTAGCAATACAATTGAATGAACTTTTCAGGTATTTATTTTCTATATATTTGAATACATATTTATACTCTTTAAAGCAATCCAATTAAATACCTTTTTATGTAATCATTATTTATACCAATGAATACTTCTTAATTTCTCCCTTTCTCAATACAACCGAATAAACATAAAAGGATTCATTTTTAATACATCTGAATACATACTAATACGCTATAAAACAATCCATTTAAATGACTTTTTATGAATTCATTATTTATCCCGTTGAATACTTTTCAATACCTTCCTTTTATTTAATCATTATTTATACCAATGAATACTTTTTAATTCCTTCCTTTCTCAATACAACCGAATAAACATAAAATGATTCATTTTTAATACATCTGAATACATACTAATATGCTATAAAACAATCCAATTAAATGACTTCTTATAAATTCATTTTTTATACCGTTGACTACTTTTCAATACCTTACTTTAGCAATACAATTGAATGAACTTTTCAGGTATTTATTTTCTATATATTTGAATACATATTTATACTCTTTAAAGCAATCCAATTAAATACCTTTTTATGTAATCATTATTTATACCAATGAATACTTCTTAATTTCTCCCTTTCTCAATACAACCGAATAAACATAAAAGGATTCATTTTTAATACATCTGAATACATACTAATACGCTATAAAACAATCCATTTAAATGACTTTTTATGAATTCATTATTTATATCGTTGAATACTTTTCAATACCTTCCTTTATCAATACAATTGAATGAACTTTTCAAGTATTCATTTTCTATATATTTGAATACATATTTATACTCTTTAAAGCAATCCAATTAAATACCTTTTTATGTAATCATTATTTATACCCATGAATAATTTTTAATTCCTTCCTTTCTCAATGCAACCGAATAAACATACAAGGATTCATTTTTAATACATCTGAATACATAATATTACGCTATAAAACAATCCAGTTAAATGACTTTTTATGAATTCATTATTTATCCCGTTGAATACTTTTCAATATCTTCCTATATCAATACAATTGAACGAACTTTTTAAGTATTCATTTTCTATATATTTGAATACATATTTATACTCTTTAAAGCAATCCAATTAAATACCTTTTTATGTATTCATTATTTATACCAATGAATACTATTTAATTCCTTTCTCAATACAACCGAATAAACATACAAGGATTCATTTTTAATACATCTGAATACATACTAATACGCTATAAAACAATCCATTTAAATGACTTTTTATGAATTCATTATTTCCCACATAGCATTGAAAGAACATTCACATGATTTGTATATGCTTTTTAGGTACTTTAAAGAATATTCTAAGTATATGCGATGAATATACTCTAAATGATCTTCTTTTAGGAATCAGCATACCATATTCTTGGCATATACCATGTGAGATGTTTCACTTTAGTACATCCATAGTATATACCAGTTATGAACGTGCAAAGAATATTCTGAGATTAAGATGCTAAGAATATTCCAGAATGCACTAGGAAATACACATATATTCATGGCATGAATATATTCTACAAAAAACACTACAATATTCTTAAAACATTTTTGAATAATAAAACTGTACAAAAATATTGCTCTTTAGAGAATTGGTAATTTTAAGTAGGTACCTTGTGTTCTTTAAATAAGTTTATGCAGTATATATGTAAAGAATATTCTAAAAATTCTAAATTTAAATGATAATTAAATACCTGTTGAAAATTGCTTAAATTCTTATAACTGGGCGATTTTTTCTCAAAATTATGATGTCACAGCCGAGATCATTTTTACAAATTTTGATTGAATAACTATCTGTTTAGGAAATTTATAACCGAACTCTTTTACTATTTGTGGCGTTCCAGGGTTCCTAATTTGGTCATAATCAGTGGCGTATATAGAAAAAAGCTTCGGGGTGGGCCCGAGACAGTTTTGGGAGGGACCGAGACCCATTGAGGCCGTATTTTATATCAAAAAAAATCTTCGCATCGGGGGGGAGCCATTAGGAATCCTTTGAAAATAGTGTCACTTTATTAAATTTTATTTTATTAATTTTTGAGCGGCTCCTCTTCGAATACACCATAGACATGGTAGTGTTATTCATATTGGTTGGGTGACGTTACGTCCTTATTTACCTAATCTGTGGTTATGTCGATATTTGCCTGCTAGTTTGTTTTTCAATCTGTGTTTTTCAGTTTTTCCTTTTTCTTGAGTTTTCAATTTGATCTTTGCTTGTGTTTTTTGCATTGCCAGATCGGTTTGGCCAGGTACGTTGTTTTAAATTTCATTTCGAATTCGTGTGTTCTGTAAGGCCCCTACTTAGAAAGGAGGGTAGTTAACTTCTTAGCAGTCAATTTTACCATAAATTAGTTATGACAAATACAAATATTATTTTAGTTCTGGAGTGTTTTATATAGAAGCATTTTTTATTTTTTTTTATTTAATAAATTTTGCGAAAAATTATATTAAAAAGTTTTCTTTTAACTTGAATCTTTACCTAACTTTTTTTTAAATCTTGCAACAGATAAATATTGAGAAAAATTATATCAAAAAGTTTTCTTTTAACTTGAATCTTTACCTAACTTTTTTTTAAATCTTGCAACAGATATTTTTTATACTTCTTAGTGAGCTAGAGACTTTTGGTAGGTGATTATTGCTTAAAACATTAGCTTAGAACAAGTCAAGTCATAAGTCTTGTTTTAATAGGGACATTCCAGTGAACTTTCTCTCAGAGTACGCGTTATTTGGTAGACGTTCAAGGATGATTCATGATTCATATGTGAGTGGGCCTTGGAGCCCTTCTAATGCGACTACTACTCGGTCTATTGTGGCTCAGCTTCAAGGATAGTGTTTATATGGATTTTAAATCAAGGATAGCGTTTATATGGATTTTAAATCATCATTAACTCAAATGGTGCCGTTTTGCTAAGGATGTTTTTCAGCTAAGTGAATAGAAATTATGAATTAAAGGTTGGTTAATTTGAATCTGTCCTCTTCTTTATTACTTTTTTACACCATAAATAGCAGAACATAAATAAGAAATTATATAATATGTATACTTATATATAAATAGGAAACTAGCGGTTAGAAAAATGTTTAAAAGGGGAGTTTTGAGAGAAGCAGAGAAATTTTACAGTTAAGAATAACAGTAAAAATCTCCGGTTTAACAGTTAGACATCTGAGCCCTGAAGGGGAGAAAAACTAGAGATATCCCAAAAAAATAACTCCAAAGTTAAATTAGCCCCGCCTGGGATAACAGAGTCTATTAAACTAAAAAACAAAGGAAAAAAATCGGCAACACGCTAGAAGCTTACCTTCTGTAATTCTGTAGCAGTCTCAAAATTTCACTGGCGACCGCGGCCCTTTCTTGCGACTGGAATTTCGGTCTTCAACCCAGAAGCACGTGTGACTTCTTTTAGTTTTTTGGAGGAAGTGATTTCTTCATTCCCCTGTCACACACAGGGTGACGCTTGAAAACTCCCAGCGTGAGCAAAAAACGCGCATGATTTTAGTAAAATGATCAGGTGAAAAAAACACTTTCAACAAAGAGAGAAATTATCACCTGATCGAAATTTTTCCCAAACAGGACTTTCTTTTTTGAAGGTTTTTGCAGAAAGCCCAAAAATATCCAAACAAACTTTAAGGCTAGGTTTTCCAAAAATTCAAAATAAAACATTAAAGAAAAATAACTGGCAGCATTAAACATTCCGACCACCATAAAAATTCCCAATTTTTATAGAAAAAACGCAAAAAACAAAAAAAAACAAAAAAAAAAAGGTTATTCAATTACCCAAAAGGTCTAAACAATAAATTAGCATTTTTGCAACAATAATTTTCTCGCAATAACTATGGACGTCATACTTAAGTTAATTCAAATAAGCATGATTCACGCTACACAAGGCTTTGAAGGTTGGTTACTGGCTGGGTAACGGACATACCTTCACCAAACTACGGTCAAGTAATCCTTTCGCGGTTTTTACTTGTACGACACGGGGGATTCTATCTGGACTCGAGTAAATTTTTTCAATTCTACCGAGTGACCACTTCAATGGGGGTAGGTTTTCGTCTTTCAACGCTACTAATGTTCCAACTTTTGGAGGGTTATCGGGGGTATTCCATCTTTCGCGTTGTTGCAACGACTGTAAATACTCCATATGCCAGCGGCGCCAAAAATGCTGCTGGATCTGCTGAACAAGCTGCCAACGATGGAGACGGTTTAACTTAACATTGGTTAGGTCTTCATCGGGAGGGGCTGTCAAGGGTACCAAAGTGAGGAAATGTCCAGGAGTAAGACTTTGAAAGTCGTGAGGATCAGGGCTCTTACTACACAATGGTCGACTATTTAAAATAACCTCAATCTGCACCAATACAGTCATCAACTCTTCAAAGGTTAGGATTTGATCCCCCACAATTCTCTTCAGATGAGTTTTCGTGGACTTTACCCCAGGCTCATGGAGTCCACCAAAATGCGGACTGGCGGGTGGATTAAAACACCACTTAATCGCTAAAGTCTCAGCAGCTTGCTGACAATAGGACACAAGGAGGTTATTTGCCCCAACAAAATTAGTGCCCTGGTCACTGTAGAGGGCAGCACATCTGCCACGTCTACCAACAAATCGGCGGAGGGCAGCCAAAAATGCATCAGTGGACAAATCAGAAACAGCCTCCAGGTAAATGGCCTTTGTTAAGAAACAAACAAAAATACACCCATAAGCCTTTTGACTTTTTACACCACGACGCTTGGTTAACGTGATGGAGAATGGACCCATTAATCTTCACTAACATGGGAAAAGGGCTTCACCTGGAACACTCTAAATTTAGGAAGGTCACCCATGAATGGGTGCAATGGTTTGGGATTTACCCTGGCACAACAAAAACACTTGGAAACAACACTGTGAATGGCACTTTTCACCGACAAAATCCAAAACTGTTGAATAAGCAAGGACCTGGATGTCCATGCCCATTATGGAATTTTTCAATAATCAAAGTGGTAAGCCCATGACTACGAGGCAACAACATGGGGTGTTTCACCTCATATGCTAAATCAGTGTGACGTAATCTACCGCCCACCCTGAGAACACCATGGGAATCAAGAAAAGGAGCTAACTTTCGAAGAGGCTTAGCACAACTCTCACCCTTACGTATCCTTTTCAAATCTTCAAAAAAAACTTCTTGTTGTACAACTCGCACAACAACTAAAGTAGCATAATAAAGATCTGCTTCATTGAGGGCTTTAGTAGGAAAAGATAAAGAAGGATCTTTTTTCAGTCGAAAAGGTCTCAAACAAAAGGCAGCAATGCCCAAGATTTTACGTAAAGTGGAGTACTTAGTAAGTAACAGCTGTACTTCATCAAGGGGTATTTCTGTCACAAAAACAAAACGATTTTCCTCAGGGGGTAGATCAGCATCAAACGCATCGATTTTGTGGTTCATAGGCCATGTTTCACTAGACTGGGCCAACCAGGATTGTCCAGTAAACCAAAGAGGATGGTCTATCAATTGACCAGGAAGTAAGCTCCGGGATAAGCAATCAGCTGGGTTCTCCTTACCATTTACATGGTACCAACAGCTGGGGGGAACTTTCTCTTGAATAGTCGTTACACGATTGGCTACAAAAACCTTTCGTTTTGATGGACACGATTTTATCCAAGCAAGGGTAACGCTGGAGTCAGACCAAGTAAAAATCTTATCAATCGGGATGCAATCAAGATGATTGCCAACAAACTCCAATAGCTCTGCCAACAATACAGCAGCTAACAATTCTAAGCGTGGAATAGAAATACTTTTCAAAAGGCACACCCTACTTTTCCCACACAAAAGGGAGATAGAAATATTTCCATCCAACTCAATTTGTTGAATATATACTGCACCACCATATGCACACATTGAGGCCTCACAAAAGCCATGCATTTCAGTGGTGACAGCATTTTTCGTCACAACATAACGAGGTATTGATATCGAAGATAATAATGGTAGTTGCGATACATAGAGTTGCCACTGTGCAACAATATCACTGGAGGGGGTATCATCCCATGAAAGACCCTGGACCCCCAAACGTTGCATTAAACACTTAGCAACCAAAACAACTGGGGCTAGGAAACCGAGTGGATCATATATCCTTGCAATCTCAGAGAGAATGTTTCTCTTGGTACAAGGTCTTTCCATGAGCATCACATCATAACAAAACAAATCAGATTTTGGACACCATTTTACCACCTTCAGAACGGGGTGGTGTGGAACAAAATATGAATGGAAGTCAGGGTTAGAATTGTCCTATTTCAGAAGTCCCTGGTCTAGGTAATCCTGAACAAATTCTTTGTACACACTATACAAAGCAGGATTCCTCAATAATCGGTTTTCCATCATATTGAATCTACGCAATGCTTGACCTTTAGAGCCACCAAGTTCTTGTCGAGGCTTTCTGAAAGGTAAACGAACAACATATCTGCCCAACTCAGTGCCAGAATGAGCGGTAGCAAACAATTTTCCACACAAGTCCTCATCAGAGGGAAGAGGGATTTTTGGAGGGGTCGATTCTAGTTCCCAAAACTTTTGTAAGGTACTATCCAATCCAGATTCTATAGGGGAAGACACTAAGGTCAACAAACTAATGGGTTTTTGAGTTTTACGAGGACCATCAATACCACCAAGGAGTATCCAACCAAATATTGAATTAATGGCACAAGGTCCACCATTTTCTCCTTTTTTAAAGCCAGGCACAAGCATCTGACCATACAAATCAACACCAATCAAAAGGTCTACACTACTAAGTTGTCCAAAATTAGGATCTGCAAAATATAAATCTTTTAGGTATGGCCACTGCATAGAATCATATTCTACAACAGTCACAGGTATGGTTCCACAAATTTTAGTAATAAGAATGGCATCACAGGAAAACAAACTATCAGGAAACTTGGCGGAGCCTATTTTCAATGTAACATTGCCATATGAAGTACTAGAAATCATGCCATTTATTCCTATTCCCTCAATAGGAGTTCTATTCGGAGCTACTGTAAGTCCTAACCTCTCAGCCAAAGAGACAGTTACAAAGGACACTTCACTAGCGGAATCTAAAATTGCCCGACAAGACACAAACTTGTTGTGGGCATCCAACACTAAAACTTGGGCAGTTGCAAAAAGCACAGGTCTCCTCTTACGAGGTTCAAAATGGCTGCTACTGGGTGTAGCGGTACACAATGCCTGTTTGGCACCCTCACTTTCAGGTATACGGGGGGTCTCCCCCGGACAATCAACTTGGTGGCTCGGAGAGCTTTTCACAAAGTGCAAAAGGGAATGGTGAAGACCCTGGCACTGACGACACGTGGCATTTGTAGGGCATTGAGATACACCATGTTTGCCAAAGCAGTTAAAACACAATCGTTCACGCTTAACAAATTGATGGCGCTGACCCACTTCTAATTCCAGAAATCTGGTACACTTCACAAGGGGATGGTAGGACTGTTGCTGGCAATAAACACAACTTTTATTACCAGACTGGCCTGTTCCAGTCAATAACACAGGATAGGGTGGTTTGCTACCCTTCCTAGGGGGTAGAGAAGGTGAGACTTCCTTCGGCTTATTCAAAAGAGAACTATTTTCCAAAGCCCGACAATTTTTCTCTAAGAATTTAAACAAATCTTTATAGGACGGGATTTCCTTATCACTATACTTAATCTCAAACTGAGTTTTCAATGGGGTATCAACTTTTTGCAAAAGAAGAGTCATTTTAGCAAAATCTAAAAGCTCTACATCATTATAGCTTGACAATGCTTCCAAATTTTCCCGGAAAGTGGACAACAATAACCTTAAATCATGTGGGTTGCTCGATTTTGCAGAAGGGGCTTGACAAATAGACATCCAATAATTTGTTACCAAAAGTCTTTTATTATTAAAGCGTCTAATCATCGCATTGAAGGCTACTCGATAATTATCAGAGGTTAGCGGTATGTTCCTAATTACAGATGCAGCCTCTCCCACCAGAGCGGTATTTAAGGCTTGAAATTTATCTATTTCACTTATGTCAGCTTTATCGTGAACAAGTGACTTAAACATATCAAAAAAGGTGGGCCATTTTTTAAGATTACCGTCAAAATGGAGTACCTCTATTCTTTTATTTTCAAGAGCCCTGTCCACATTTACCAGGGAATGGTTCAAAATTGTCTGTGAGGCATCTAGGTAATCCTCCAGATAGAGCTCATGACAAATCGATCTAATTGTGTATTTCATTTCATCAAATTCCTGCACTAAAGTTTCCTGACTTTCTTGTATCTGATCACTACTATCCAAGCTTATAATTTCAAAATGCAATGCATCGAATTGACTTACCAGAGAAGGCACATCTTCCCATCTGGGTTTTAACTTTTTTGCCTTCTCTGCATTGCCCTAGGCTTCGACGGCTCTATTATAAGTGGTTTTTAATTTAATTAAAACGCTATTTTGTTGTTTTTTCAAAACTTTTATGTCAGACATGACAAAGAGGTTTTTATCACATACAAAAAAGTAGGTTTTTTCGCGACAAATCCGCTATCAACACCCGGTATGGTTCGCTAAGAACGCGGCAACAATCTCGCGCTTAACGAAAGCAAAAAACGAAGGTAAATTTCGACGGATTTCACACAAACAAATTCGAAACCCGACGAATAATCAACAATTTTCCAACCTCGGAGGTAAACAAAACAACACGTGAAGTTGTGAGGTTAGAACACACAAACGTCAATGAAACGTCAGGCAGCAAGAAAAAGAACGGGGGCCCGGGCCGCTGCCAAATGTCGAACGGGGGTTTTTTTTATCGCCGCACGAGGTCATAAACCAAACTCAAGGCAACCAACCTTCAAAACCATGCGGACTCTAAAAAAAACCGGTACAAAAACAACAATGTCCGAATCTGGCAAAAAAACGATAAAATGTGGTTGCTGCAAAAAAACCATAAAATTACCAATTTTTTAACAAAAAAAACTGTAAAATCCAAAGGGCTTTTTTAAAACATCCGGCTCGAAGGACCAAATACACATCTGAGCCCTGAAGGGGAGAAAAACTAGATATCTCAAAAAAATAACCCCAAAGTTAAATTCGCCCCGCCTGGGAAAACACAGTCTATTAAACTAAAAAACAAAGGAAAAAAATCGGCAACACGCTAGAAGCTTACCTTCTGTAATTCTGTAGCAGTCTCAAAATTTCACTGGCGACCGCGGCCCTTTCTTGCGACTGGAATTTCGGTCTTCAACCCAGAAACACGTGTGACTTCTTTTAGTTTTTTGGCGGAAGTGATTTCTTCATTTCCCTGTCACACACAGGGTGGCGCTTCAAAACTCCCAGCGTGAGCAAAAAACGCGCATGATTTTAGTAAAATGATCAGGTGATCAAAAAGAAAATAACTTTCAACAAAGAGAGAAATTATCACCTGATCGGAATTTTTCCCAAACAGGACTTTCTTTTTTGAAGGTTTTTGCAGAAAGCCCAAAAATATCAAAACAAACTTTAAGGTTAGGTTTTCCAAAAATTCAAAATAAAACAATAAAGAAAAATAACTGGCAGCATTAAACAACAGTTTTTTGAAAACTGCTAGTTTCTAATATATTGAGGTGTTTTGCTAATTATGGTACCCCCTGTATAAATTGTATACATGGGTAGGATAGAAGAAATAAGAACAAAAGTTGTTTGGAGTTATTGCCAATCTATAAGCTGAAACATTTTTCTAGGTTAGGTATTTGGTTTGGGGTTATTATTATATTTTTTTTTTGTTTACCTAGATACTTATAGGGCTGTCTAGCAAAACATATGATCCAATCTAAGATATCTTCTGTAGGACAAACAAACCGATGTCTCATAAGCCGTAATGTTAACAAAAAAGTAAATTTTAGAAAAACAACAAGAGATTTAGTCTCAAAAATTATTAAGTTTTAAGAACGGATCCTTTGTGCATATGGGAAAAATGTAAATTTCGGACGTATTAAAATGTATTTATTCTGTATACTTGAAAGGGGATTCAAAAGGATAATTATTTAATGGATTGGAGGGTATTAAAAAAAACCCTTAATGGTATAGAAATGGAATGACACAAAGTGTATTGAAATTGATGAAGTGTTCATATACTTTTTAATGACAATTTAATACGCCTTTTCAAATCCTTTTTTTAGATAAGAAAGAGTTGAAAATGTGAATTTGGGAGGTATTAAAATGTATTAATTCTGTATACTTAAAAAGGGACTTAAAAGGATAAATAGTTTATGGATTGGGAGAATTCAAAATAAAAACCCTTAATGGGATAGAAATTGATTCCTTTTGAATGTCACAAAGTGTATTGAAATGGATGAAATGTTTGAATACTTTTTAATGCCAATTTAATACTCCTTTTCAAATCCTTTTTTTGAATAAGAAAGGATTGAAAATGTAGATCTAGGAGGCATTAAAAAGTATTCATTCTGCATACTTAAAAGGTTATTTAAAAGGATAAGGACATTTATGGATTAATGAGATAGAATGCCACAAAGTGTATTGAAATGGATGAAATGTATTCATTCTGTTGGATTCAAAAGAATAAAGATTTTATGTATTAAATGTATTCATTCTGCATACTTAAAAGGTTATTTAAAAGGCTAAGGACATTTATGGATTGGAGAAGATTAAAAATAAAAACCCTTAATGAGATAGAAAGCGATTCCTTTTGAATGCCACAAAGTGTATTAAAATGGATCAAATGTATACATTCTGTATACATGAAAGGGGATTCAAAAGGATAAAGATTTTTTGGATTAAAGGGGATTAAATATAAAACTCCTTAATGACATAGAAATGGATTTCTTTTGAATGCCAAAAAGTGTATTTAAATGGATGGAATATTTTTATACTTTTTAATGAAAATTTAATACACCTTTTCAAGTCCTTTTTTCGGATAAGAAAGAATTGAAAATGTGAATTTTGGAGGTATTAAAATGTATTAATTCTGTATACTTAAAATGGGACTTAAAAGGATAAATAGTTTATGGATTGAAGAGAATTCAAAATAACAACCCTTAATGGGATAGAAATGGATTCATTTTGAATGTCACAAAGTGTATTAAAAGGGATGAAATGTGTGTATACATTTTAATGCCAATTTAATACGCCTTTTCAAATAATTTTTTTGGATAAGAAAGGATTGAAAATGTAGATCTAGGAGGTATTAAAATGTATTCATTCTGCATACTTAAAAGTGGATTTAAAAGGATAAGTAGTTTATGGATTGCAGAGGATTAAAAATAGAAACCCTTAATGAGATAGAAAGGGATTCCTTTTGAATACCACAAAGTGTATTGAAATGAATGGAATGTTTATATACTTTTTAATGCTAATTGCATACGTTTTTTGAATTCCTTTTTTTGGATAAGAAAGGATTAAAAATGTAGATCTCGGAGGTATTAAAATGTATTCATTCTGTATTCTTAAAAGGGGATACAAAAGGTTAAAAATTTTATGGATTAAAGGGGATTAAAAATAAATCCCATAGAAATGGAGTCCTTTTGAATGCCAAAGAGTGTATTGAAATGAATGGAAATACTTTTTAATGACAATTTAATACTCCTTTTCAAATCCTTTTTTCGGATATGAAAGAATTGAGAATGTGAATTTTGGAGGTATTAAAATATATTAATTCTGTATACTTAAAAGGGGACTTAAAAGGATAAATAGTTTATGGATTGAAGAGAATTCAAAATAACAACCCTTAATGGGATAGAAATGGATTCCTTTTGAATGTCATAAAGTGTATTGAAATGGATGAAATGTTTGTATACTTTTTAATGCCAATTTAATACGCCTTTTCAAATCCTTTTTTTATAAGAATGGATTGAAAATGTAGATCTAGGAGGTATTAAAATTTATTAATTCTGCATACTTAAACGGTGATTTAAAAGGATAAGTAAAAACATTTATAGATTGGAGGGGATTAAAAATAATAACCCTTAATGAGATAGAAAGGGATTCCTTTTGAATGCCAAAAAGTGTATTAAAATGGATCAAATGTATACATTCTGTATACATGAAAGGGGATTCAAAAGGATAAAGATTTTACGGATTAAAGGGGATTAAACATAAAACCCCTTAATGATATAAAAATGGATTCCTTTTGAATGCCAAAACGTGTACTGAAATGGATGGCATATTTTTATACTTTTAATGACAATTTAATACGCTTTTTCAAAACCTTTTTTTGATTAAGAAAGAATTAAAAATGTGAATTTGGGAGGTATTAAAATGTATTAATTCTGTATACTTAAAAAGGGACTTAAAAGGATAAGTAGTTTATGGATTGGAGGGGATTAAAAATAAAAACCCTTAATGAGATAGAAAGCGGTTCCTTTTGAATGCCACAAAGTGTATTGAAATGGATGAAATGTATTCATTCTAAATACATGAAAGGGGATTTAAAAGGATAAAGATTTTATGGATTAAAGGGGATTAAATATAAAACCCCTTAATGATTTAGAAATGGATTTCTTTTGAATGCCAAAAAGTGTATTTAAATGGATGGAATATTTTTATACTTTTTAATGAGAATTTAATACACCTTTTCAAATTTTTTTTCGGATAAGAAAGAATTAAAAATGTGAATTTTGGAGGTATTAAAATGTATTAATTCTGTATACTTAAAAGGGACTTAAAAGGATAAATAGTTTGCGGATTGAAGAGAATTCAAAATAACAACCCTTAATGGGATAAAAATGGATTCCTTTTGAATGTCACAAAGTGTATTGAAAAGGATGAAATGTTTGTATACTTTTTAATGCCAATTTAATACGACTTTTCAAAGAAGAAATACCGAACTTTTTTGGATAAGAAAGGATTGAAAATGTAGATCTAGGAGGTATTAAAATGTATTCATTCTGCATACTTAAAAGAGGATTTAAAAGGATAAGTAGTTTATGGATTGCAGAGGATTAAAAATAAAAACCCTTAATGAGATAGAAAGGGATTCCTTTTGAATGCCACAAAGTGTATTGAAATGGATGGAATATTTATATACTTTTTAATGCTAATTGCATCGCTTTTTGAAATCCTTTTTTTGGATAAGAAAGGATTGAAAATGTAGATCTCGAAGGTATTAATATGTATTCTTGAAAGGGGATTCAAAAGGTTAAAGATTTTATGGATTAAAGGGGATTAAAAATAAATCCCCTTAATGACATAGAAATGGAGTTCTTTTGAATGCCAAAAAGTGTATTGAAATGGATGGAATGTTTATATACTTTTTAATGACAATTTAATATGCCTTTTCAAATCCTTTTTTCGGATATGAAAGAGTTGAAAATGTGAATTTTGGAGGTATTAAAATGTATTAATTCTGTATACGTAAAAGGGGACTTAAAAGGGGACTTAAAAGGATAGATAGTTTATGGATTGAAGAGAATTCAAAATAACAACCCTTAATGGGATAGAAATGGATTCCTTTTGAATATCACAAAGTGTATTGAAATGGATGAAATGTATACTTTTTAATGCCAATTTAATACGCCTTTTTAAATCCTTTTTTTAGATAAGAATGGATTGAAAATGTAGATCTAGGAGGTATTAAAATCTATTAATTCTGCATACTTAAAAGGGGATTTAAAAGGATAAGTAAAAAATTTTATGGATTGGAGGGGATTAAAAATAAAAACTCTTAATGAGATAGAAAGGGATTCCTTTTGAATGCCACAAAGTGTATTGAAATGGATCAAATGTATACATTCTGTTTACATGAAAGGGATAAAGATTTTATGGATTAAAGGGGATTAAACATAAAACCCCTTAATGACATAGGAATGGATTCCTTTTGAATGCCAAAAAGTGTATTGAAATGGATGGAATATTTTTAAACGTTTAATGACAATTTAATACTCTGTTTCAAAACCTTTTTTGGATAAGAAAGAATTGAAAATGTGAATTTCCGAGGTATTAAAATGTATTAATTCTGTATACTTAAAAAGGGACTTAAAAGGATAATTATTTTATGGATTGCAGGGGATTCAAAATAAAAACCCTTAATGAGATAGAAAGGGATTCCTTTTGAATGCCACGAAGTGTATTGAAATGGATGCAATGTTTATATACTTTTTAATGCTAATTGCATATACTTTTTGAATTCCTTTTTTTGGATAAGAAAGGATTGAAGATATAGATCTAGAAGGTATTAAAATGTATTCATTCTGTATTCTTGAATGGGGATTCAAAAGGTTAAAGATTTTATGGATTAAAGGGGATTAATAATAAATCCCCTTAATGACATAGAAATGGATTCCTTTTGAATGGCAAAAAGTGTATTGAATTGGATGGAATATTTATATTCTTTTTAATGACATTTGCATACGCCTTTGAAATCCTTTTTTTGGATAAGATGGGATTGAAAATTTATATATTAAAAATAAAAAGTCCTAATGGTATAGAAATAGATTTACTTTGAATGCGAAAAAGTGTATAAAAAAGGATAGAATGTTTCAAAATGGATTTATTTTGTATGCCAGGATCTGTATTGAAATGAATTAAAAATTTGTTATCCATTTTAATACTTAACACTTCCCCAAAGGTCAGGGATTCATTTTTTTATCCTTTTTTATCAATTTTTTTTTATAGGGTAGTAAGTATATTTTTAACTACTAATATGTAGTTAAAAACAATATATTATATTAACTAACTAACAATTACATTTACTAGTAACCATTTTATATATATTTATATTATAAGTTACCTATATGTAGCTAGTATAGAATCAGAAAAAATTTAATGTATCATTAGTTTTTTGCTTGACTATAAATATTAAAATTGTAGTTGTGCACATTTTGAATATTTATATTTGCTGCCGAAGTATCTTCAATTTTTGGTGATTATTTATACTTTATATTTATTGTTCCGTAAAACGAGGTTACTTTGCGCCCCCTGGTCCTACTTTGCTCCATTGCGAAAAAAAGTTCTTAGATATTCCACATTAAAAATCTGCGCATGCACCACATCTTCACCACGCGTGAATTATCCGTTGCGAATTTGACTTTTCAAAGACGCGGTAGCCGCTGTTTTCCGCTTAGTCGTCTCGAGTTAATACCAGAGTGAAGTGCAGCTTGAAATTCCTTTAAAATTTGACCTCGAAAAATTTGGTGTCTAGTGCAGTTATCAATTTCTATGCAATAAAAACTTAAAAAACCAATATTTTTAAATTTTTTATTCACCATTTTGAATGTTTGGGGAAAAGCTAACTAAATATTGGGTGTAGTTTGCGCCAACATATAAAACACCAATGTTTTTTTTATCATATTTTATAAAGTGGGGCAAAGTAACCTCGGACAATAAGAAATTTTGCTTCACTTTTCAAGTTTAAAAAATATTTATAATACTAAGTATTTTCTAATAAAAATGTCCTTTGGTAATTACCTATACCATGTGTTTTTTATTAAAACCAAAAAAACATTTTTTATGGACATCATCATTGGATGTAGTATAGGTAGCATCTCTGATAGAACTTGCATTGTTGGCTGCTACTGGGAAGCTCCCGCCTGCACTTGCTTCAATTTTTTTAGCATTAACAACTTTTTGTCTCAGTGAGTGCTCAACATATCCTTTGGCAACAAAGTTTAAATGCCAGCCGCCCAAATTTTTAAGCTTTAATATGTCTCCAACGCCTTGAATTAGGAGTGTAGCAGCGGTGCGCCTGAATGTGTGTCCGGTGAATTCTTGTGGATTTTCAAGCTGTAGAAATTTGGCGATGTTGGCAGGTGCCCCTCCTACACCATGAAGACCTACTGGCTGCTTTCTAAATTTACCTTTGTGGCAAACTAAAAGACGTTGCCGCCATTTTGTGACACTGTAAATAGATCAATAACCCTGTGCCAATTTGTGACAATAAAAAAATTACTGAGTAATTAAACAAATATCTGGAAGCAGAACTGTATTTTTTAGCTAGGTAAAACATTGATATGCCCGGTAACTTTTATACAGTGGAGAAGGGGGAGGGGGGTTCAGCAATAAGAAAATTTTAAGTGCCCCACAGTGTTTTAATACCAATGTTTTACAAAGAAAATCTTAATTAAAATACAGTTCCACTCAAACGTTGTAGCCAAACAATGAAACTCTACCTACTTCCGAGGCTTCCAGAGTATTTGTGTAATTAAGAAAAACCAAAAAGAAATTGACTCATTGACAAAATAAAATTTTAAAAGATTGAATTAAGATGACAAAACTAGAAGCACTTTACAGGTAGATGGACATCTTCAAGTAGAATCTCCAACAGGTCGTAGTGTACCTACATCTGAGTCTGTAGTGTAAGACTCCATTATATGAATGATCAAAAAAAATGTACACTTACAAAATCATTCCATCATAGGGGAGATCTGGAGCAAATATCTGCTGTCATCATCTACAGAGAGCAACCCAGTCCGAGATCTACCCCATGAGGTAAAACAATGTAAGGAAACCGCTAAAAAGATATAATCTCATCTCTCTTTTGTCTCTGCAAAGTTGGTTTACTGGATTGTACAAATAACACAAAGATTTAGTTCATCTTGTTTATTTTAAAGGTAAAACTGGAAAAATACTGGAGACATGAAATATGCAAAAAAAATTAAACTAGTTCAGGCCAAAGTAGCAAGGCATCTTAAATTTGACAGGAAAATTATCTTAACTATAGTTGATGTTGTATTAAAGTGACACCGCGTCATCAAAACCTTGATGGGCGGGAAGGGAGTAGAGGGGTACATACAGTGGCATGCACTTCCTTTAATTTTTTTATTGATATTGATTCCCAAAATGAGGCACTGCACTAACTAGTCATTAGCTTACTATTTTACTTGCTTTTTATTGATGTCTTCTTCTTAACGATTTCATTAGAAAGGAACATATATACTATTATCTGGTTGTTACGAACATATTATTGATTTAGCAGGTGACGTTTTCTATTCGTTGTTGTTTTGACGGTATGTCAAACAAATTATGACGGAGCTTTTCATAAAACAAATTACCGTCTTTGCAACTAAATCAATATTTGCGCATATTTTAATATAATTTTGGATCCTCTTTTATGTTTCGGATCTTTATTTATCAGGTAAGTACCTATTTGATCTCTCCTTTAAAAGTTCGTAGTGTTTTATCCTTCTAAGATTAAGCCCCGAGCGGCACACTGCATGTACAAAGTGAAACACTAATTTTTTAAGGCTTCTTTACTTAGATTTTGCCGCAGAATTTGGCTTACCATAGCTATGACGCGGTGCCACTTAAATAGAACATCAACTATAAGTGAAATGAAGGAAACAAATCAATGTAGTAAATACGCCGCAAAATTGTGGTTATGACGTCATACCGTTACCTTGGGTTTACAAGAAGTGTTAAAGTTATTTGAAAAAAAAAAATATATGGAAAAAAACTTATATCTAAATATTTTACTTGCTCCTACCTTGGTCCATTGATTATTTTTGAAATATAGGTTAAGTTGTGTCGTTACCAAGCATTTCCTTACTGTTGCACCAGGTCCCCTGTTCTGTCTACGCCCACCCTGAAGCTCTCTTAGCACATGGTGCTAGGGCTGCACATGTTCTTAAAGGTTGGTCGTTCCTTGCCCGAGCGTAAAAACCCTGTGGAAAATGAAATGTTTCAGTTTCCTGGAATTCGTCGGTTTTGCACGAAGTTTCCCTACACCGAGTAACTTAAATCAAGAACCCCATGTCGACTCAATAAAATAAAGTAGATTTGAACAGATGAACTAAAATAACCCTAACATACCTTTCCCAGGGTTACGATGCTACACCCGGCTTCACACCAGCGTCCATCACAACTGTCCCGTCGATGGAATGGACGGGCTCTAACCAAAGGAGAAAAACAATATATAGTTTTTATCCAAAACGTAGTTTAAAAAAATATATAAAAAAAACTCCAAAAATTGCACACGTCTGTTGTAGGAAAATTACGTTTCACACGAAAAATAATTACAATTTGGGAGGTAAGTATTTTCTTGAAGAATTAAAAAAAAAATAAAAGAAAAATCGAACCTACCACGCTTCTTTCCCGTAGAAATGGCGTAAGCCGCCTTAAATCCCTCCTCAGAGGATGCGAGCCGTCACTCTAGATTACGCCTAACACGACGGACTCACTCTTCACAGTCTCTGGGACAGAACCTGCAACCACTGCAGTGCCACTAACCAAAAAAACAACCACGACCAAATTTTCCCGGTTAAATTCAAATAAGGATGCAAACCAATTTATAAAAAAGCGCTCTCGCCAAAAAATCCCCAGCCCCGGGCTTGCAAGCCTGGAAAAAAAATACCGCGGTTTTCAAACTAACCAATGATGAAATACACTAATACTTCCGTACCGGTCTATAGGGGGCAGCACCAACCAAGGGATATCGAAAATACGTAAAACGCACATTGAGGTGTTTTCAGAATTATTTCTACGGATTGGAATTTTTGTAAACAAGGATTTCAAGACACCATACATAGACCGAACAAATGTCAACCGGACCTTTGCCAACATAGCAAGTAGGAGGAAAATAACCAGTTAGATTATAAGACGCTTAGCATTGAAACCATCAACTGTAAAATCAATTACTGGAGATCAGAGCATCCATCAAACCCAGGAATATTCGAACACTCAACCAAATCCCATATGAGTAAAGCCATACTAAGTGTAGAATTTAGTTGTATTTTAGTTATAGTTTTAGTCAAAAATTTCCTTTGCTCTTTAAATAATCTGCCAATATATGGGCCCCTAAGCTTACACTAGGTACTATAGTTATAGTGTACGTGTGAGCTAATATAACTAAAAACTGAAATATATTTTATTCAACTCCAGACTAACTTACCTTTTGTTTGATACCACACAAGCCATGTTTTGACTTAATCTCAAATTTTTGAAATTTAGTTACCTTTCGTTTGATATCACACACGCCATATTTGCACATAAACTCTAATTTTTGAAATCTGTCCCCACCCTTTTATTTGGTTTGTGTTTGGTGAATTTTGTTTATTTTTAAATGGGACCATCTCGACCCAAGACCCAGCCTAGGTACCAAATTTCATTGAAATCGGCCAAGCGGTTTTTGAGTTATGCGCGTTGGTCGTTACAGACAGACATACAGACAGACAGACAGACAGACAGACAGACAGACAGACAGACAGACAGACAGACAGACAGACAGACAGACAGACAGACAGACAGACAGACAGACAGACAGACAGACAGACAGACAGACAGACAGACAGACAGACAGACAGACAGACAGACAGACAGACAGACAGACAGACAGACATACAGACAGACAGACAGACAGACAGACAGACAGACAGACAGACAGACAGACAGACAGACAGACAGACAGACAGACAGACAGACAGACAGACAGACAGACGGCGCAACAAAAAAGTTTCAAAATCATCTGAAACGCAAAGATATATAAAAAAAATTGAAATCGGAGCAACTTTTTTTTTCTCGAAAAAATTAGGATCACCATAGCTCACACTACTATAGTATAGTATATGTAAAGGGACCTAGTTCGGGGTTGCCAAACTTCGGTCTTTTACGTTTGACACTCAATATTTCACCCTTTCGGACGGAATCTTGGGCGCCACTCTAAGAAATAAGGGAGCTTAGAGCCTCCACCGGCCACTACGACTAGCTTTTAGACAGTCGAGAAAACGGGTTCATGGAATGGTTGGAAAATTAATGTTTAGGCAATTTAACTAAAATGTACCACTTTTATTTGTCTAACCTTGCTACAAGAATCAAATTTTAATAACTTTCTTACTCTAAACAAATTAAACAGGATTCCCAAAGTACAGGCGGTTTCTTTTTCTTAATTTGACACAATGGAATACCTTTCAAAGTTCCAGCAAATAATAATTCCATAATTCTTTTACGAAACGGTATATAACGGATTTACATGTCCGTTGGCTATTCTATAACTCAAATAACACTTTTATTAGATTTGGTCCTAGTTAAAATGTAGATTCTTTAGTCCGGGAATATGTTTAAAATCAACCCTGTATAAGACGCGTGCCTACCTGTATGGCATCCAAGGTAGGGGTCCGGGAAAACAGGGTGATTTGGGGAATTACCAACTTTGAAACCAACCCTGAAGAACGCGTGCCTGCCTGTATGGCATCCAAGACAGGGGTCCGGGATTAGAGTGGTTTGAGTCTAAGAAACGGGTTAAAGATGAAATGTGTTCGAATTATCTTGTACCCAGGAGGAAAGTGCACATTATCTTAACCGGGCAAAATCAGGAAAAAGACGCGTGCCTACCTGTATGGCATCCAAGGTAGGGGTCCGGGAAATATACCAATTTGAAATCAACCCTGGAAGACGCGTGCCTACCTGTATGGCATCCAAGGTAGGGGTCCGGGAAATCAGGGTGATTTGGGAAATTTACCAACTTTGGAATCAGCTCTAAATAACGCGTGCCTGCCTGTATGGCCTTTAAGGCAGGGGTCCGGGATTAGAGAGATTCGAATTTAATAAAAGGGGTTAGAAAAACCGTCTGCAATTTACCCAGCAAAAGAAAACATTTTTGCATTAAATATAAAGAACAGCGTAAAATAAATACTTAAAAATAGCCTACGCACTTACCTTTTTACAGTCTCGGTACCGGTGCACTAGAAATATCGCGAGTTTAGTTTTAGCACTTCTTGCTACGGCGGGCAATGACTGATAAAAAGGGCCGAACACGATGTGTCGATTGCTTAAATAGCCTCTGTTCGGAAGTGCTCGTTTTTCAGAGGTGGGAGGCCAAAGAAAGCCGATCACTTCCGAAAGGCTCCGACTAACCCCCACGACATTAGAGGTGGGGAACCGAAGAAAGGTGATTATTTCCGAATGGTTCCGACTAACTTCCACGACATTAGTGGTGGGGAACCGAAGAAAGTCGATCATTTCCGAATGGTTCCGACTAACTTCCACGACACTAGAGGTGGGGAACCGAAGGAAGCCGATCATTTCCGAATGGCTCCGACTAACCCCACGACATTAGAGGTGGGAAACCGAAGGGAGCCGATTATTTCCGAATATTTCCGACTAATTTCCACGACATTAGAGGTGGGAACCAAAGAATGCCGATCATTTCCGAATGATTTCGACTAATCCCCACGAAGGGATTAGACATTAGAGGTGGGGATCAAAGAAAACCGATCATTTCAGAATGATCCCGACAATCTACGAATATCCCCCACGGCATCTGGAGTCAATAACTTATAATTTCTACTCACGGCCGATGGATTACGACAAATTAGACCTGCCCATGCTTTAGGAGACCTGTACAACAACTTAACCTAAATTACCCCGACCTAACAAAGATAGAAATTAGTAACTTCGTTTCACACCCCCCTTTCTTCGGAAAAATGCAAAAATACATAGTGTTTTTGTCATTTTTTTTAAACCTATGCAAATAGAGTAGCAAAACAAACAAAACAACAAAACTCTTTTGTAAAAAAAAACTACTTAAATCTAACCTCACCAATAAAATTTTTTTAAAAAATCATCAAAATTCTTCTTATTTGGCTTCAGTCATGGCGCCACCATATCCTATGCTTCTGAAGACGGTTAACGAGGTCATATTGATCTATGTACCCCGGGTACCAAGTACCAAACGGTACTTTAAATTTGTAAGGGGACCTAGTTCGGGGTTGCCAAACTTCGGTCTTTTACTTTGACACTAAATATTTCACCCTTTCGGACGGAATCTTGGGCGCCACTCTAAGAAATAAGGGAACTTAGAGTCTCCACCGGCCAGTACGGCTAGCTTTTAGACAGTCGAGAAAACGGGTTCATGGAATGGTTGGAAAATTAATGTTTAGGCAATTTAACTAAAATGTACCACTTTTATTTGTCTAACCTTACTACAAGAATCAAATTTTAATAACTTTCTTACTCTAAACAAATTAAACAGGATTCCCAAAGCACAGGCGGTTTCTTTTTCTTAATTTGACACAATTGAATACCTTTCAAAGTTCCAGCACAGAACAATTCGATAATTCTTTCACGAAACGGTATATAACGGATTTACATGTCCGTTGGCTATTCTATAACTCAAATACCACTTTTATTACTCGGTTTGGTCCTAGTTAAAATGTAGATTCTTTAGTCCGATAATATGCTTAAAATCAACCCTGTATAAGACGCGTGCCTACCTGTATGGCATCCAAGGTAGGGGTCCGGGAAAACAGGGTGATTTGGGGAATTACCAACTTTGAAACCAACCCTAAAGAACGCGTGCCTGCCTGTATGGCATCCAAGACAGGGGTCCGGGATTAGAGTGGTTTGAGTCTAAGAAACGGGTTAAAGATGAAATGTGCAGTTTTCCTTCGAATTATCTTGTACCCAGGAGGAAACTGCACATGGTCTTAACCGGGCAAAATCAGGAAAAAGACGCGTGCCTACCTGTATGGCATCCAAGGTAGGGGTCCGGGAAATATACCAATTTGAAATCAACCCTGGAAGACGCGTGCCTACCTGTATGGCATCCAAGGTAGGGGTCCGGGAAATCAGGGTGATTTGGGAAATTATCAATTTTGCAACCAACTCTAAAGAACGCGTGCCTACCTGTATGGCATCCAAGATAGGGGTCCGGGATTAGAGTGGTTTTAGTTCAAGAAAACGGGTCTTAAGAATCTACAGCTTACTTCTCCGTTTCATTGTACGGAGCGGTGATAAATTGCATCGTTTTCCAACCGGGACGTTAACTTTAAATCAACCCTACAAGACGCGTGCCTACCTGTATGGCATCCAAGGTAGGGGTCCGGGAGTAGGGTGATTTGGGGATTTACCAACTTTGGGACCAGCCCTAAAGAACGCGTGCCTACCTGTATGGCATCCAAGGTAGGGGTCCGGGAGTTAGGGTGGTTCGGGATTAGCAAAACGGGTCAAACTGGAAACTACAATTTTCCTTTTGCTCAAGCCTATTTACACCAGCTAGGAAATTGCATTTTCTCTGGACCGGAAAATAATTAAAAATCAACAAGACGCGTGCCTACCTGTATGGCATCCAAGGTAGGGGTCCGGGAAATATACCAATTTGAAATCAACCATGGAAGACGCGTGCCTACCTGTATGGCATCCAAGGTAGGGGTCCGGGAAATCAGGGTGATTTGGGGAAATCTACCAACTTTGGAATCAGCTCTAAAGAACGCGTGCCTCGAGAGATTCGAATTTAATAAAAGGGGTTAGAAAAACCGTCTGCAATTTACCCAGCAAAAGAAAAACATTTTTGCATTCAATATAAAGAACAGTGTAAAATAAATACTTAAAAATAGCCTACACACTTACCTTTTGACAGTCTCGGTACCGGTGCACTAGAAATATCGCGAGTTTAGTTTTAGCACTTCTTGCTACGGCGGGCGATGACGGATAAAACGGGTCGAACACGATGTGTCGATTGCTTAAATAGCCTCTGTTCGGAAGTGCTCGTTTTTCAGAGGTGGGAGGCCAAAGAAAGCCGATCACTTCCGAAAGGCTCCGACTAACCCCCACGAAATCAGAGGTGGGAGGCCGAAGTAAACCGATCCTTTCCGAATGGCTCCGACTAACCCCACGACATTAGAGGTGGGGAACCGAAGAAAGCCGATTATTTCCGAATGGTTCCGACTAACTTCCACGACATTAGAGGTGGGGAACCGAAGAAAGCCGATCATTTCCGAAAAATCAATCTCACCAAAAATTAAAAAAAAAAAATCATCAAAATTCTTCATAATTGGCTTCAGTCATGGCGCCACCATATTCTATGCCTCTGAAGACGGTTAACGAGGTCATATTGATCTATGTTCCCCGGGTACCAAGTACCAAACGGTTATAGAGGACCTACTTAGTAGGAACCCCTGTTAACTTTTACAGGAATATAACTTAATTTCCTTAGCGGTAGTCTTCAATTGTCATCAAACGGTTAACGAGGCCATATTGATCTATGTACCCCGGGTACATAGTACCAAACGGTTATAGAGGACCTATTTAGTAGGAACCCCTGTCACGGCTTGTACTTGGGCCTTAAATACTTTATTGAACGGGTTCTAATTAGTGGTGTTTCTGACGTTGAATCTTGAACGGTATATTACAAACAACCAAAAAAAAACGATTCTTTCTCTCACAGGCGATAGTACGGCCCACGCAATGCTGCTGGGCATCCGCAGCTAGAGCACGTGTAGCGGGAGTGCAGACATACTTGTGTTCCCACCGATCGAGTGGCCATTGGCCGTCGAGCAGGCCTTGAACTAACCCTCTCTTTCTGACGGAGACAGCAATCTCTGGTCATTATATTTAGCCTTCCACATTGAGAGCAGAATCGGATACGTTTCCCTGCGCAATCGCTTCGGAGATGTCCAATCTTTCCGCATGTCCAACACAAATTAGGGTCCGACACATCCAAGAATATAACGGATTTTAGTCTAGGCATCGTTGTCGACGGAGGTCGTACGTAAATTTCTGAGAACGGGTCATTCGCTTGAATGGGGAAGTCTAATTGATCCCACACACACAAGGATTTCGTATCCGATAACAGTGAAACGGAAACCTCATTGTTGTTTAATCGGCTGTCGGTTTTGATGACGGTCTCTGTTGATTCGGTATCACTCGAGGACTCATTATCCTCCTCAAGATAGATTCGATTATTATCGGACTGAACGCAAGACGTAACTGGAATTGAGGCCGACGTTGACGGAGGTACAACAGAGACCGGCTCAACATTTCCTTCTATTTCCTCGATAGCGTCTGCTAGCTCGAGGACGATACCCTCAGTTTCCGGGAGTGGGGAACAAGTAATCTCTAGTATTGGTGAATCCATTATGCTAATGGGCATAGTCTAAACGCTTCAACTCTACGACCGGCTGAAAATTTTGGGTGTCGTCATTGATTTGATGCCCTCTCCAACTTTTGCCCTGTTTTCGGGATTGACGGTTTAACGGTTCGGTAACGGAATTCTCCGCTGGGTTCGGTTTTGCTTCAATCATTTTCTATAACAGAAAGTTGTAAATTAAGCAAAATTGATCTAAGTGACCCTTCACAACAAAACAAAAAAAAGTAAACGTAATTAACGCGAATGAGCCGGTTTTAAATCTTTAATGTGGATATGTTTTATTCTCTTTCCGTGTTCATCTTTAAGATCAAAAACAACGGGCGAAATAACTCGGACTACAGTGTACGGTCCAGAATATTTAGGAGCAAGTTTTGCTGCGAACCCTTTTGCGGCCGAGGATAACGGATGTTCCTTTTTAAAGACTTTATCCCCTACATAGCATCGCCATTCACGTCTCCTTAAATTATAATAACGGCTTTGCGAAGAATACGCTCGCGCTAGTCTAACAGGGGTCAATTCGTACAATTCTTTTAGCTTTTGTACACGGTTCGATACTTGTTCTGGATTAAGGTCGGGTTCTTGTTCAATATAATCTTCCTCAGAGGGTAGGATTCTATGTAATGCATTGGGTATTTCTAACTCACGTCCAAAGTTAAGAAAAGCCAGAGAAAATCCGGCAGCCTCATGTCGGGAGGTATTATACGCAAACTAGAGATCAGACAGGTGCAAATCCCATTTGCGGTGTTCATTCTCGGAAAGTTGTGCAATCATTGTTTTCATGGAACGATTAGTTCGTTCTACAGGATTATCCTGGGGAGTATAAACAGGAGTAAAACGGTGACGGATACCATAACTTTGTATGATCTCACGGAAAGCCTTACCTTTGTACTGTACACCATTGTCACTTATTACCACTTTTGGACAACCGAACCTTGAGAGAATTATCTCGTGTAAGGCTTGAGCAACATGGTTAGCGGTAGCTTTTCGTAGAGGTCGACACTCTACCCATTTGGTAAACCTATCTTAAAACATTACAGCAAACGAATGCCCTTTCGCTGATCTCGGTAACGGGCCAATTAAGTCTGTAGACACAGTAGCCCACTGGTCTTTATTGAGTGACGGTTGCATCTTTCCTGGAGTCTGCTGCTGCAAGACCTTGTACTGCTGACACAAAGAACAGGATCGGACATAGGCAGCGATTTCTCGAAACATGCCTGGCCAATAATACCGCAATGCAATCCTAGCGGCGGTTTTAGCTATTCCCATGTGTCCAGCAGTTGTAGAGTCATGGTTTTCTTGTAAAACCTGCTCTCTGACAGTCTTCGGTATACACAGTTTCCAAGGGTCTGAAAATTCGTCATCTTTTAGGTCAGACATATCCCAGAAATGCCTACACAATCGCCCTTCTCGTACGCAATAGTCTGGAAATGCTTTCGGGTTTGTTTCAACTTCAGTTAATTTGTTAGCATACCAGTTACATGGAGTAAAGTTTGCTAAAACAAATACTGGATCAGCTTCTGGTTCGGATTCGCCATTTTCTAACGGATCTCTAGATAGCGCGTCTGCAATCCGATTTAAAACTCCTTGACGATACTTTATCTCAAAATCGAATTGCTGCAAAAACATCCGCCATCGGGCCAACCGGCCAGATGGACTATCTAAAGAAAACAACCAACGGAGAGACTGGTGATCAGTGACAACGGTAAAGTGGTATAGCTCTAAGTAGGGGCGCATTTTCTCTACTCCCCAAACTATAGCAGCGCACTCTTTCTCTGTCACACTCATTTTACGCTCGGTAGATGTAAAAGTTCTACTTGCGTATGCGATTACATGGTCACCATCTTGGTAATGTTGAATTAAGGCCGCGCCTAGTCCGTATTCCGACGCATCAGTCTGTAGGACAAATGGCCTAGAAAAATCTGGACAGGCCAAAACAGGGGCCTCAGTCAGACATTGTTTTAACTTGTCAAATGCGGTTTGTTGAGTTTCAGTCCAAATAAAGGGTTCTCTCTTTTTCAATAACTTGTTTAACGGTGTTGTTATCTGTGAAAAATTTGCAATAAATCGACGGTACCAGGATGCAACTCCCAAAAATCTTCTTAGTGCCCTTTGATTTGCTGGTGGAGGTATCTGTAAAATACTTTCCACTTTTCCTGGATCGGTGCCGATTCCTTCTGGCGTTATCATGTAACCTAGGTACTTTAACTGTCTACAACCAAACTGATATTTTTCTGGGTTAAGTTTCAGATTTGCGGTCTTTAAACGGCGGAAAACTTCTCGTAAATGCTCTAAATGAGAAGCAAAATCCGAACCTCTTACGGCCACATCATCAAGGTACGGAAAGGCAAACTCTAGTTCGGGTCCGATTACTATTTCCATTAGTCGTTAAAACGTTGCAGGCGCTGCATGTAGCCCAAACGGCATAACTTTAAATTGGAAGAGCCCTCTTCCTGGTACAGTAAAGGCAGTGATTGGTTTACTATCTTCGGTAAGTGCTATCTGCCAATATCCTTGCTTTAGATCAATAGTGGAAATGTAGCGGGCTTTACGTAGCTTATCCAAAATGGAGTTTATAAACGGTAAAGGATAAGCATCCTTATGAGTTACATTATTTACTTTCTGAAAATCAATACAGAAACGAAACTTCCCGTCTTTCTTTCTGACCATAACAACAGGTGAACTCCACGGGCTACATGACGGTTCTATAATACCTTCTTCCAACATTCTCTCTACTGCTTCATTTATAATGGCCTGCATCTTTGGATTCTGAGGACGGTATCGCTGTTTTATCGGTTCTGTGTTAGGTTTTAATTTAACTTTATGTTTCACAAGCGGCGTTATGCCTACGATTTCCTCAAATTCTGTGAGTTCTCGGTCTAGAAACGCATCTAGACGTTTTTGCTCGTCTTGAGTCAATGTCAGCTGGTCAGGGTTCTCGATAATAGATATCAAATCTACAGGATTATCACTACTTGCAGCAAATTGTATGTTTTCGTTTAAGAAATCTAATTGAACTTTATTTCTGCGCATAAAGTCAACTCCTAATATTAAATCTGTCGTCATACCAGGTAAATACAACAAAGTTTAATTGTAAATATTTCCTTTTACCTTAAGTTCTAGCAAGTATGCAATTGTAATCGGTATAACGGCACCATCGGCAACTTTTGCATGGGTAACGGGTGAAGTTTGAGCTTGAATCTGTCTTTCTTGGCAATATTGCGCTAGCTTATCTCCACAATAAGACCTTTTAGCTCCGGTGTCTAGTAAAGCGGAATATTTCTTATCAAAACTCATTACGTCAACATGAGGTCGACCATCGGTGCATAATGATATTTCATCGGTCTGTAAGGCCTGAGTGTCGGGTAGCTGTGTTGGCCTCGGGTTTTGACAGCTCCCATTTAGTTTTCCTGCCTGGAACACAGACAATCTCTGGAAAATATTCCATTCTGGCCACACCTTGAGCGAAACACTTTCGGGGTGCCTCGGCATTGGTTTCTCAGGTGCCCTGTTTCTCCACATCTCCAGCAAACAGCTGGTGTGTTAATTTGTCTGGTAAATGTTCTACCTTCCCCAGAAAACGTTATCTGTTGCGTAGGTCGGTTTTCGGATCGACTGGGTCGATTTGGTCTTGTCTCTTGTCTGGGATTGGAATTTTTTTGATCCTGATTATGGTCCATTCTATTTTGGACGGGCGGACTCGATGGACGAGTTTGTGCCAAACCAGAGGTGCTAAAGGTGGGGGGCCTTAAGTCTTGCCGAACCCTTAACTGTTGACTTGAATTAGGTGGCGGTCTAATAGGTCGAAAATTCTCCACATTTGTGCGGGTCTGGTTGATTTCTTCTCTAAGTAGCTCGTACTCTCGTACAGCTCTAGTAAATGTCGAAATATCAATAAAATCAGATCTTTTAATCTCTCGTCTATATTCTGGTAATAAATTCCTGTACAACCAGGTTAATTCTTGCGATAAAGGGTACCCTCCGTGTCTGCGGAGAAGCGTCTGTAAATCGATAATATACTCAGATACCGGCTCATTTGATTTTTATATTCTCTTGGCTATCTCAGCCTCGAGATTTTCAAAATAGTTAATCGGAAAGTAGTGATTACGGAATTCATGAACAAAAGTTTCCCAGTTTATCCAGTTTCTTATGTTATTGCGACACCAAGCCGCAGCCTCTAACTGAAATAATTCTGGTTATAATGGTATGAAGGACTCTCGGTCAATTTGATGAGCGGTACATTTCTTTTCCACCTGCTCTATAAAAGACGTAGGGTCCCCACGCCCATTAAAACTGATTCTCCACTGACTTACATTAAAATGTTGATTAGTCGGATTACTTATTGGATACTGTACACGAGACGGGTTTTGAGTACTAGCAGGAATATTTAAACTTTTATCTGGAGAATTTGCATTATTTACATATGACTGATGTAACGTTGCCGGGGTATTTCTAATGCCGCTTGAATCGCTAGTAAACATAGGATTTCTTACGGGTATCATGATCGTTTCAGCGTTACTGGGGGTTGAGGTCGACGGATTCTCATATTGGCATGAGGTAATACTGTAAGGTACGGGTAACGTTTGGTAATTTCTTATTACCTCAGGGTTGGACTGTACACTTTGACTAAGAATCGTAGACGGTAAACGGTTGTTAGTATTTGGAATTGTTGGATATTTTGGCATTGAATCGTATGAAACGGTCGAGATCATGGGAATTTCATTTTTCATAGTTGTATGCGATACTGGGGGATTAAATTCAACGGATGAGCTGGGTATTACTTGTTGGCTGACAGTATTACAAACGGATGTGGTGTTGGAACTAGTCGGTAGAAAATACGGTTTTGTTAGGTAATAAGTTGACGGGTAAGATGGTATATACGGTTCGGTAGTGGTCGGTACGGTGGAGTATTGAAAACTTGTGGTTATCGGTATGACGTTTGCAAGGGTATAATTTGGAATCGCACTGTTCGGTATTATCGGCGGTGCTGGGTATGTAAATCTACAGTTGTCAACTTGCGAACTGGTATTTGGTACTAACTGGGTAATATGCGGTGCTTGGTATACGGAGGTATTAGTTTGGTGTACAGAAGGGGAGCTCAAATTCAATCTAAGGGGATCCTGATTAGGGAAAAATGTAAGTACTGGGTTTGTGACGGAGGTGATACTCGAGGTCGGAATTTGTACAACGTTGGTAAAGCAGGGAATTTTACTGTTGGTAAATGTTTGATAAGACGAGGTTATGGGCAAACCTACGGTACTAACAGAAAAGGTAACGGAAGTTTGTTGTGTATTTACAGAGGTTATAGGTTTATTGTAAACCACGGACATCATTGGGTTACTGGTAACTACAGGGAGCTCGTGTACAGTCGGGGTCAACCTCGAGGACATTCGTTCTTCACGAATATATTCTCTGAGCATTTTTCTCTTAAGTTCCATGGTTCCTTCCATGGACAAGCCAAAACGCAAGAGAATTTCGTCCATCTCGCTTTTCTTAAGATGATTAATCCAAGCTGATGTTGGCAAAACCTCAAGTTGGGTTCCAGACTCCGTGGAGTCTTCTTTAGATATTGTATTATTTTCGCCCATTTGCTTTTCCGGCATCTTTCCAAATAGGGGCTCAATATTTAAGTCGAAGTCAGAAACGGAACCGTTGTCACTTTCATTTAAAGACATTTTTATTAAGTTTGTTTTTTTTTAACTACTTGAACGTCTACAATAAGGATTTTTAATTAAAGCGTTTTAAACACGTGTTTGTCTAAGTAAAATCGGCTAAAGACGGAAATATTCGTTATTTATCGGTTTATCGTCTATCCGAACCGATCCCAGAAAGTAACTCTACTCTAGATGCAATCGGATGGGTTCGGGAGATTTCGGGTATTATCGGAAACTATCGTTTTCCGAAATGTCCCGAAGATAAACACATCTCCGCAATCGACTAGAGTTGAAAGAATCGGGTTTTATCGGCTCTTACTGTTATTCCGAGTCAACCCGAAGCAAAACACGTGGTTGATTCTCAAAATAAACTAATTTAGAAAATACTTGTGACTCAAACGCAATCGGATGAAGTCGGAAAAGTTCGGGTTTTATCGGTAAAAGACGGAAATATTCGTTATGTATCTGTTTATCGTCTATCCTAACCGATCCCAGAAAGTAACTCTACTCTAGGTGCAATCGGATAGGTTCGGGAGATTTCGGGCATTATCGGAAACTATCGTTTTCCGAAATGTCCCGAAGATAAACACGTGTCCGCAATCGACTAAAATTAAAAGAATCGGGTTTTATCGGCTCTTACTGTTATTCCGAGTCAACCCGAAGCAAAACACGTGGTTGATTCTCAAAATAAACTAATCTAGAAAACACTTGTGACTCAAACGCAATCGAATAAAATCGGAAGAGTTCGGGTTTTATCAGTAGCTATAGTTTTCCCGAACTGGCCCGAAGAGAAACACGTGCAGCAATCGGCTATACTCGGAAGTTTTCGGGCTTTGAATGTTATAACGGCGATTACGAGTCAATAGTAATCAAATTAACGTTTAGAATCGAAATAGTTGGAGTTTTAAGTCAAAATTGAGGATTTTTTTTTACTTAGCGCAACGCAGAATCCTATTTTATAAACAAACAGACGGATTATTCTTTTTGTTTTTACGGCAAAATATCAATATATTATGATATGATAACGTCAATGTGTCAAATTAGAAACAGTGTAAAAGTGGTAATAACTTCCAACAAAATTTAACAAAAGGGGAAAAGAAGCAAATGGCCCCACGTTGGGCGCCAAATTTGTAAATGGACCTAGTTCGGGGTTGCCAAACTTCGGTCTTTTACGTTTGACACTCAATATTTCACCCTTTCGGACGGAATCTTGGGCGCCACTCTAAGAAATATGGGAGCTTAGAGCCTCCACCGGCCAGTACGACTAGCTTTTAGACAGTCGAGAAAACGGGTTCATGGAATGTTTGGAAAATTAATGTTTAGGCAATTTAACTAAAATGTACCACTTTTATTTGTCTAACCTTGCTACAAGAATCAAATTTTAATAACTTTCTTACTCTAAACAAATTAAACAGGATTCCCAAAGCACAGGCGGTTTCTTTTTCTTAATTTGAAACAATGGAATACCTTTCAAAGTCCAGCAAAGAATAATTCGATAATTCTTTTACGAAACGGTATATAACGGATTTACATGTCCGTTGGCTATTCTATAACTCAAATAACACTTTTATTAGATTTGGTCCTAGTTAAAATGTAGATTCTTTAGTCCGGGAATATGTTTAAAATCAACCCTGTATAAGACGCGTGCCTACCTGTATGGCATCCAAGGTAGGGGTCCGGGAAAACAGGGTGATTTGGGGAATTACCAACTTTGAAACCAACCCTGAAGAACGCGTGCCTGCCTGTATGGCATCCAAGACAGGGGTCCGGGATTAGAGTGGTTTGGGTCTAAGAAACGCGTTAAAGATGAAATGTGCAGTTTTCCTTCGAATTATCTTGTACCTAGGAGGAAAGTGCACATTTCTTAACCGGGCAAAATCAGGAAAAAGACGCGTGCCTACCTGTATGGCATCCAAGGTAGGGGTCCGGGAAATATACCAATTTGAAATCAACCCTGGAAGACGCGTGCCTACCTGTATGGCATCCAAGGTAGGGGTCCGGGAAATCAGGGTGATTTGGGAAATTTACCAATTTTGGAATCAGCTCTAAAGAACGCGTGCCTGCCTGTAAGGGCTCCAAGGCAGGGGTCCGGTATTAGAGAGATTCGAATTTAATAAAAGGGGTTAGAAAAACCGTCTGCAATTTACCCAGCAAAAGAAAACATTTTTGCATTAAATATAAAGAACAGCGTAAAATAAATACTTAAAAATAGCCTACGCACTTACCTTTTTACAGTCTCGGTACCGGTGCACTAGAAATATCGCGAGTTTAGTTTTAGCACTTCTTGCTACGGCGGACGATGACGGATAAAAAGGGCCGAACACGATGTGTCGATTGCTTAAATAGCCTCTGTTCGGAAGTGCTCGTTTTTCAGAGGTGGGAGGCCAAAGAAAGCCGATCACTTCCGAAAGGCTCCGACTAACCCCACGAAATCAGAGGTGGGAGGCCGAAGTAAACCGATCCTTTCCGAATGGCTCCGACAAACCCCACGACATTAGAGGTGGGGAACCGAAGAAGCCGATTATTTCCGAATGGTTCCGACTAACTTCCACGACATTAGTGGTGGGGAACCGAAGAAAGTCGATCATTTCCGAATGGTTCCGACTAACTTCCACGACATTAGAGGTAGGGAACCGAAGGAAGCCGATCATTTCCGAATGGCTCCGACTAACCCCACGACATTAGAGGTGGGAAACCGAAGGGAGCCGATTATTTCCGAATGGTTCCGACTAATTTCCACGACATTAGAGGTGGGAACCAAAGAATGCCGATCATTTCCGAATGATTTCGACTAACCCCCACGAAGGGATTAGACATTAGAGGTGGGGATCAAAGAAAACCGATCATTTCCGAATGATCCCGACAACCTACGAATATCCCCCACGGCATCTGGATTCAATAACTTATAATTTCTACTCACGGCCGATGGATTAAGACAAATTAGACCTGCCCATGCTTTAGGAGACATGTACAACAACTTAACCTAAATTACCCCGAACTAACAAAGATAGAAATTAGTAACTTCGTTACATATATGTGTGAGCTAATATGTTTCCTCTAAGATTCACATGGTTTGACGCCATCTTTGTAAATCATTTTTAAATTAATAAACTTGTTTCTGCACTTGAACTTAAAATACACATTGAACAACTACTTAAACCCGGCCTAAGAGTGTTCAGATGTTAAGTTTGCTTACTACTAGCTAGCCCTACACAACCCTTCAATTCGACTGAATTAGCTATTAACTTTATTTAACTATGATTATATATAAATTTTTATAATATAACAATACGATTTTGTTTATTCTTTTAGTCCTGGTTTTTATCTCTCGTTTCCTCGTTTATCTTCTCCTTATCAAAGTAATAAAGATATCAAAGTGGGCGGAGCCTCGGTTGTTCCTGGTCAATCCGTGGACCTAAATATGTTTTCGTGCTACAAAACTAGCTAATCCGTGAAGAAGAAAAGATTCGGAAGAGAAATCACTGTCCTAATATCCTAGAAAATACAGATAATCGAACATCCAAAATAAATTAAATGTATATCTAAATATTTCAAACTGTCCTTAAAATCTTGTGAGTGGTTTGTGATATGGCAACGCCGCCATTATTTATTGAACGTACGTGCTCACTCGAACAGCTGATGATTTATTCAGTGAACGTCAACGAAAATTACAAAATTTTAAAGATAAACAAAACAATCAAAAGTTTTGATGTGATTTTTCCCGAACCACTGATCTTAAATTCCAATTACGATGCCTAAATAATCCGAAGTGCGCAGTGCCCACAACAAGATGATGGAATACCTCCTCTATAAGGTAAATTTCTGGACAATATATAACCTCAAAACCTAGCTCTATAAAATACCCTTAATGTGTGTACAGAAAAATGAATCGTAGTTTTGGTTAATTAGATAAATAAAACAACTCTGGAACGAAATAGCGATGTACAAAATAGCGACTATTAAAATAGCGGTATCGAAATAGCGACAATCAAAATATCGATGTAATGAAAAGGCGACTATCAAAATAGCGATGTAACAAAATAGCGATGTAACAAAATAGCGATTGTAACGAAATAGCGATGTAACAAAAAAGCGATGTAACAAAATAGCGACTATCAAAATAGCGATGTAACAAAATAGCGACTATCAAAATAGCGATGTAAAAAAATAGCGACTATCAAAACAGCAATGTAACAAAATAGCGACTCTCAGAATAGTGATATTTCGGTTCCGTTTTGGCATATAGCTCGACTAAAGGGTTTCTTTCTAAGAAATGTTTTCAAAAAAAAACTTTCCTGACTTCTTTCCCGGGATCCTAAAGGGTGTGAATCCGAACCGAACCGACCCAAACTGAACCGAACCAGCATATTTTTCAAAAAAAACTCTCCAGGCTTCTTTTCCGGAATCCTAGAGAGTATGAATCCGAACCAAACCGAATTCGGCTCAGATCGGTTCGGTTCGGTTCGGATTTACACCCTCTAGGATCCCGGAAAAGAATCAGGAAAGTTTTTTTTTTAATAAGCTGGTATAAGCAAAATAGGATAGAATAGCGCATTTCGGTTCTTCTCGGTTTGGATTGATTTGATTCGATTCGGTTTGGTTTGATTCGGTATTTTGATACATCGCCATTTTCATACATCGCTATTTTGATACATCGCTATTTTGATACATCGCTATTTTGATTGTCGCTATTTTGATATATCGCTATTTTGATTGTCGCAATTTTGATACATCGCTATTTTTATATGTCGCTGTTTCGTTACAAACGCTATTTTGATACATCGCTATTTTGATAGTCGCTCTTTCATTACATCGCTATTTTGATAGTCGCTATTTCATTACTCGCTATTTTGAACGTCGCTATTTTGTACATCGTTATTTCGTTCCAGAGCCAAAACAAATATGTAACGTTTGCCTTAAACGTAAAAATGAACCTTGGGTGTAAATTAAAAAGAATTTGTCATGCTGAATATTTGGAGGCCTAACATTTTTGTATTCTTTAAATAGCTTCATGTTTTTTTTACCAAGAATTACTAAAGTTCTTGAAACATTTGTTTTAGTGTTTCGTATATTAACTATTATTATGCCATCTTTCTCGGTCTCGTCTTAGGGTCATCTTAGTTATTTCTTCCCTTCTCATTGCTCCCGAAATGGCCATGATCGTTACAACCTGAAATCAAAAAGTAAACTTAAAATGTTTACAAACTTTTTACAATTTGTGAAGAGCCCCATATGTAACCGATCTACAAGAGCCGGTGACACAGAACTCTACGTTATCCATACCAAAATAATTCACCGTCAAAAAGTGTCATATTATCCTTCAAATATATGTGCCTACTTTGGTTAATAACGAGACGTGGCCTGAAGTCGCTAATTAAGCAAATTGTATGAATAGATTTACAGGTGCGTTAACATCATATAGTAACAGTTTAGACTCTATTGCAAGTATGTGATATAAATGCGTTTATAAAAATATGATGATGCTGCCACACCTCACTCGAGTTGGAGGACAGAACACGCACTTAAATAAAATTTCGCCCCTGGTTAAACCTACATAATCTAAAAACATTATATTATTATTATTTTTTGTTGGCACATGTGTCATTTGCGCCCCCTTATATATGTGTCTTATGATGCCTTGTTGCTGCCTGGCTGCTGACAAGGCACACCATCTAGACTATAAAGGTTTTTAAGATCCACCTACGTAAGTTGAAAAGAGTTTTTTTTATAAAATAGCTGTCATATAGGTCCCGTGGGTTTAAAATAACTATGCTGCCCGACCAACATTTACTATAAGCTGGGCACACCTATAAAAATTTTAAAATATTTTACTTTCAAGCCACATCATGTAGTACCAAGAATCTCTTTAAAAATTGTGTATCATATGGACCTTAAAAAACTAAATTTTCTATGCTGCCAAACATCCGCCTGTTCTAAGAACAGCCTCACCTCCTATAAATATATTTGAGGCTGAAACTCATCTACACGCCAAAATAGCAAGATAATTTTTAATTATTGTGTGTCATATGGATCATCAAATAATAAGTTGGATATGCTGCCAAACATCTGCCTCACCATAGGACTGGCACACCTTCTATATTTATAATTGAGGCTGAACTTATCTATATCACTAAATATCAAGATAGCTTTTTATTAGTGTTTATCATATGGACCCTCAAATAATAAAATGACTATAGTGCCAAAAATTTGCCTGATAGAACGACTGGCACACGTCCTATAATTATACTTGAGACTCAAAGTCATCTACATCATTAAAAAGCAAGGCGGTTTTTAATTACTGTGTGTCATCTGGACCGTCAAATACTAAGTTGACTATGCTTCCAAACATCAGCCTAATTGAAGGACTGGCACACCTCCTATATTTATAATTGAAGCTGAACTTATCTAAATTACTAAATATCAAGAAAGTTTTTTATTATTGTTTGTCATATGGACCCTTAAATAATAAAATGACTATGGTGCCAAAAATTCGCCCGACAGAACGACTGACACACGTCCTATAAGTATCCTTGAAGCTCAAATTTATCTACATCATTAAAAAGGAAGAAGGTTTTTAATTACTTTGTGTCATATGGATCCTCAAATACTAAATTGACTATACTGCCAAACATCAGCCTGATTGAAGAACTGACACACTTCTTATAATTATATTTAATGATAAACCTAACCTACACCACTAAGTACCAATATGGTTTTTAATTTTTATATGTCATATGGACTCTTAAATAATAAATTCACTTTGCTGCCTAACATGACCAAAGGACTGGCACACCTCATGCAGTAATATTTGAGGCCGAAACTCATCTATATCACTAAATACAAAGACGGGTTTTAATTATTCTGTGGCATATGGACCCCTCAAATAATAAATTGACTATGGTTCCAAACACTGGCCTGACCGAACGACTGGCACACCTCTTATACATATTTTTAAGGTTAGTGCAGGCGCTGTAGGTAGTTGAGTATGCAAAATATGAGGACCGCACTTTGACAGTGGATTCTAGCTGAGAATAGGTCACAGATTAACGATATGGGTGTTGCCAAGCCAGGTTTTGGTCCAATTTCTTTTTATTCACCCTCCTCTTAAGTCGTGTTCGAATTTCTGAAAATTTAACTATGTTGATGCTCTAAAGCCACAATGACAGATACATAATTAAAAAATGTGTAAGACCTAACCTAAAAATAAAATTATATTACTTTTTTAAATTTTAGCTGAAAAAACCCCCAAGAACCCCCCAGACCCCCCAAAACCTAAAATTTTTATGTTTTCTTCAAATTTTCTTAAAAACTAAGCATCTTAGTAAAAAATATGTCATTACCTTTATTGTAGACAATAAAATGTCCTTTTCAGCGATATACAAGTCAGTGGGGTACGGCCAAAGACAAACTCTCCAGCGGCGTCCGTTTATTGAGGTAATGCAAAAATATTAAAAAAAGAAACATGCATATTACCTATTTTCCCTGATTTTCTTGAAAACCAAGCTCTCCCTTAAAAATTGTGTCCTAAAGTCGGTTGTAGACAATAAAATTTCCTTTTAAACGGTGTATAATAGGGCAGGATTAGTTTTGTTTATAACGATTAAGGGGCCTCCGTAAATTACCTCAATTTTGAAAAATCACTAAACTTACCAATTTTTTTACTAGTTTCATCCAATTTTCTCAAAAACTAAGCATTTTACGAAAAAATATTTAACACTTTATTGTAGAAAATAAAATTGTCTTTTTAATAAAGTTCAAGCTAGTGCGGTCAGACTAACACCAAATTTCCAGCGGCGTCCGTTTATTGAGAAAATTTTTAAAAAATTAAAAAACCACCTGTTTGTCAAGCCTTCTATCAAAAATCATGTTCCTTAGTCGATTGTAGATAATGAAATTTTGTTTTAGCTGCTGTATCACGAAGTAAGATTAATAATCGATAAGTTTAGTGATTTTTCAAAATTGATGTAATTTACGGACGACCCTAAATTGTTGCAAATAAAAGTAATCTTACCTTGCTATATACTGTTTTAAAGAAAACTTTATTATCTACAATTGACTGTAGAACCTAATTTTTGATAGAGAGCTTAGTTTTCAAGAAAATCGGGTAAATCGTGTAATAAACATGTTTATTTTTTTCATTTTTTTACATCACCTCAATAAACGGACGCCGCTGAAGAGTTTTTTATTGGTCGTACCTCATTGACTAATACACCGCTAAAAAGAAAATTTTGTTGTCTATAATAAAGCTAATTACATATTTTTTCCTAAGAAGCTTAGTTTTTGAGAAAATTTTAAGAAATCCTCAAAATCTTAGGTTTTGAGTGGTCAGGAGGGTTTTTGGGGTTTTTTGCAGCTAAGATTTACCAAACTAACAAAATTTTTTATTAAGGTTGGATTTTACACATTCTTGATTAATTTCTTTGTTATTGTAGCTTCAATGTGTCAAGTTAGTTAAATGTTCAGAAATTCGAACACTCCTATAAGAGCAGGGGGGATAAAAAAGATTGGACCAAAACCTGGCTTGGCAATATCCAGATCGTTAATCTGTGACGTTTTGTTAGCTAGAATCCATTGTCAAACTGCGGTCCTCATATATTGCACTAGGTAGAAGGGTTAGCTATTTACATAATTAAATACAAAAAAGGTTTCTCATTTTTCTGTTTCATATGGCCCGACAAGCACGAAATTTCCTTTTTGTTTTATTTTAGTTCTCTGCTTATCGACCAGTGAAATTGCACTTTGAGAGAAAAAAAAATTATTAGCTAAAGCATTGAAAATTGTAGAGCGGCGAAAAACGAAGTTAAAAAAAAATAAATGTGTGAGCAGGTGCGTTTCGGGTTAGGTTTGTGGGGGTAAAAAGGGGCAAGGAATCGTATTATTGTGATATCCGGTGAAAGTTGACGTTGGAGAAAACAGTGACATACATAAAAGTCATAGGTCATAAAAGTATCTAAACATTTTTTTAATGTCATTTTTAACATATCCTCAAAATGTTAAAGAAAAATGAAAAAAACCGTTTTTTTTTTTGTTTTTTAATTTTTATTTTTTCGAAAATAATGTCAGCTTAACAAAACTTCGTAAGAGTAGAGATCTTTGGGTGCTTAATGTTTACAATATTTTACAAACAAAAAAATTAAGAAGTTTCTAAGATATTTGTTTTTTTCGATCAAAAACATTTTTTTTTTAATTGAAATTTCATCTTCAGAAAATCATTGTCTCCAGTTCTGGTTGTACTCACTTTTTGACATTAGGATATAGTTTTTGGCGACATAAAAAAATAATTGTTGTAATTTAAAAACATGTCCGAAAAGGGAAAAAACTTGTCACAATATTTTATTGTAGTTATTTTATAAGTTTTGAAATAGTTCTTAAAAAATGGCTATTATTATGGCTAAGAAAAAAAAAATACGTTTTTTCTTTTATTTTTTTCGAACATTTTGAGGTTGTGTTAAAAATGACATCTAGAAATTTTTTAGACATTTTTATGGCAAATGACTTTTCTTTATGTCACTTTTTTCTCCGACAACTTTTGCCGAAAATTGCAATAATACGATTCCCCGCCTCTTTTTACCCCCCTCCAAACCTAACCCGCAACGCCCCTACTTACGCATTTATTTTTTTTAACTTCGTTTTTCGCCGCTCTACAATTTCCAATGCTTTAAGTCCTGTTAATAATTTTCTTTTTTCTTGCCTTAAAATATGGTTATTTCACTAGCCTATTAGGATTGGCTGTAACATAGGATGGAAATCTTTATGGATCCAGGATAACAATATTGCATAAATTAAATTATGTACGACAAAAATGACACCCATGACAGATTATATGACCCTAGGGGCGTCCCAGGTCAAATATGACCTAAAATCCACTAATGCATCCTGCCAAATATTCGCCTTATCGAAAGACTGGGACACCCCTTAGAAATATTAAATTTTGACCCATGCGTTATTTAGGGTGTCCCAACTAAAAGGTAACAGAGGTGTCTTTGGGTATTTTTCGTACAAATTTGAGGAAACGCTCGGACACGTCGATTTTGTTTGCGAAGGGGATACTTTTTGGCTATCTTGAAATTTTTGTAACACGCACTATCTTCGAGGGGTATACTTTACGACTTTATTTTAAATAGAGAAAGTCAGTCTAGTGATACCTTGTTTGAAGTTCTCTTAAATATCTTTACAATCGTGTAAAAGTTTTGAAAATCCATTGAATAGTTTTCGAGATATTTGCCTTCAAATTTTCAAATTTAACATTGAATGATAAAATAAAAATTAAATCTGAAAAATATAAAATTTTAATAAAATGCTTATTTTATCAGTTCATGTTAAATTTGAAAGTTTGAAGGCAATTATCTCAGAAACTAATGGATAGATTTTTGAATTTACTCAAAATATAAGGGTAAAGTATACAAGTGTTCCAGCTTTTGTAGTTCGGGGCCTAAGACGGAAATTTAGGGGCTTGTCTGCATTTTCGCGTACCGTGACTAAATTTGGCACAAGGTTACCAGACACCTAGAGGTGCGATTTTAGAAGTAGTGCCCCGATGGAACCCAGTGCAGGGCCAAGATACAATTGAGGTGGGACAGGAAAAATTGATAAATTAAATATAAAACTAGTTTCGCGTACAATTTTTGTTTAACTTTTAAGGTATGTAGCTTATAAATTCAAAAAATCTATTAAAATTAAAGGTTTTTTTTGAGGGGGAGAGGGTGCAAAACTTAGGAGGATAAATTGTAAAAATCTTATTTCGTCTACACTGGTCGTGTCAGGTATCGATTTCTAGGTAATTTAGTATTCTAAACCAAAATAAATATCAATTGAGTCAATACGTCAAAAACTTAATCTGCCGGGGATTATTTAAAATACCTGACCAAGCCTAACTTAATAAAATTTGATAACTTAGTGTAGTGTAGTAAAAGTAAAATTGGACACTTGTAATGGGTTTCTAGTGCACGGCTAATATCGATAAAATTTTAGTATGTTGTTCGTCTCACCTTACTGATCAATAGGTGTTATTAGCCCGATTCCATCCTATGACTAGTTTCGGAGATACGGGGGCAATTCAAAAGATATTGCACTAAAACGGTAAAAATATTGTGGTTTGATTTTTAAAAGATTTTTGTACGAATCTCAAAATACCCTTACATTCTAGCATGTTTTTAGCAAGAATTCTTTTGTTCTATACAGGGGATATCCAAAAAGTCTGCAAACCTGTAATCAGTTTCTAGTGCACGGCTAATAACGATAAAATTTTAATATGTTGTTCATCTCACCTTACTGATCAATAATTGTCATGGGTCCAATTCCATCCTATGACTAGTACCGGAGATACGGGGGCAATCTAAACGATATTGCACTAAAACGGTAAAAATGCTGTGGTTTGATTTTTAAAAGGTTTTTTGTACCAATCACAAAAATATCTCTTGTGTACATAATTTAGCATGTTTTTAGTAAAAAATATAGATTTTCTATACGGAGATATTAAAAAGTAAATTAAAATACGTACGTAAAAAATCGAAAAGATTGACTATATAGAACAAAATAAATGTATTTTTACCTCTACAACCAAATTTTGATAAAACTTTTTTTACGAGGTACACATAAAAAGTAGTGCAGTTATAAATTATAACCAAAACTTTCCTTAAACAAAATAATGGGATATGCTTGCCATGAGGAACATATCAGTTACCCATCTACTAATAATTTAGGGCAAGTCCTGGATGCAGGTCATCGAAATAATGTCGAAGATTTAGCCGAAATAATTGATTGACTATTGGTACAGAAATGCGAAAGAAGAATAAAAATTCTGATCCAAATAACGACTTTGTTATTTTTGAGACATCTACTATTTAGAGTATTAAGAAACTTTAATTGTTATTTTTAAATATTGCTTGATAGAATTTTGTTTGGTTACAATTTATAACTGCACTACTTTTCATGTGTACCTCGTAAAAAAGTTTCATTAAAGTTTGGTTTTAAAGGTAAGAAGACATTTATTTTGGTCTAATTGAAAAGGTTCACTAGAACCTTTTCGATTATTTTACCAACGTATTTTACTTAACTTTTTGGATACCCCTATATAGAAAATCAATATTTTTTGCTAAAAACATGCATTACATATGTACATAGGAGATACTTTTGTAACTAGTACAAATAGAGCTTTTAAAAATCAAGCCACATCATTTTTACCGTTTTGGTGCAATATCGTTTAAATTGCCCCCGTGTCTCCGAAACTAGTCATAGGATGGAATTGCGTTCATTACAACTATTGATCAGTAAAGTGAGACGAACACCATATTAAAATTTTATCGATATTAGCTGTGCACTAGAAACTCATTTCAGGTTTGCAGACTTTTTGGATATCCCCCGTACAGGAAAATAACAATTTTTGCTAAAAACATGGTAAAACGTAGACGCTTATGAGATTCGTACAAAAAAACTTTTTTACCGTTTTAGTGCAATATCTTATAAATTGCCCTTGTATCTCCGAAACTGGTCATAGGATGGAATTGGGTCCATAACCTTTATTGGTCAGTAAGTTGAGACAAACAACATACTAAAATTTTATCGATATAAGCCGTGCACTAGAAACCCATTACAAGTGTGCAGGATCCTTTCTAGAATTTTTAATTTTTAACATAATCTGCCAATTCTTATGTACCAAAGCATACACTTTTAATAAAATACACATTATATAAAAAATATTTTTTATAAAATTTAAATTACTGTATTTAATTAATAACTTTTTACTTAAGAAGAAAAAGTCATGACTGTATACTATGTGTATCCTTTAAAAACTATTTTTTTACTATAACTCACCTACGCGTCGTTTAATTTTGTTATTGTTCCACCAATTTAGTTAGCGGAAAAATATTAACATTTTGCCTAATTAACCGACCTTGTAGTTTTCATAATAACAAAGTTTAAATTATTATATTTTAAATTGAATACCCTGTATGTTTTAAAGCCTCTAACTAACAGCTACATAGGTGATTAATATTTTAACTCTATTGTATTTTTTCCAATTTTATAAGTGCTGGGAACAACGTTTTACGTATTTTAAAAAAAAATATATTGACAAAAGAAACATGTATTTTCTTAAAATTACAAAGCTAAGTAAAACAATCCACACCATGTAAAAAACGCCTTATTCTAGCTATACAAAGTAGTAAAATTATGGGGGTATCTTGAACTGCATAACCGATATAACGAAAAGTTTGAGACAACTATATTTTACATGATTTTTTTCAATATCACCTTGTATCTTTCAGCATATTACAAAATTACACTAACTTAAATTTTTTTGTCATAGCCTGTAATGGGGAACAAACTGTGTCCAGTTTCGTTGCAAAAGTCTTATTAACGCAGTAGCTACAATAAATAATGTAGAAAAACAGTAAAAATGACAGCAAAGTTGTTGTGGCCCAGTATATACGTTCAGGAAATGGTAATGATGTGGCACTTATCACAAAAATAGAGTCCGATAAATGGTTTATAAACGAGAATATAGTGATTAGACTAGAGTTATTAGAATTTTCAGCACTATAATAAAAAAATACGAAAATACTTTATTGTCTAGTTACTTTTTAACACTGTGTATAAAAATTTTTATTTAAAGAAATAAAAGCTGTACTAGTATTGTTGTAAAGTGCTGACATTGGGTTTTCCATAGTGATTTGTAAATTCGTCATAAAAAAACTACTTAATGATCATAAAAATTTTACTTATTTTTAAAAACAGCCTGCATATTTAACAGATCACACTAATTTTTATTTTCGTTTCGTAAAATATAAATAAAATCTAAGTATCTTATACTTCGTATATATTTTTTAAAAATATCCTTACGTCTAAGAAATCCACATACTTTTCCATCTTTTTATATTTTTTCAATTTAGAAGTATTAAATAAAACCCCCCTGTACTCCGACCCTGTATATGTCACACCCGTCCAGCAAATTTTAAATTTCTCAAAGAAAAATTAATTCTTTTTTATTTTTTGAAAGAAAATAAAGCAATAAAACCTCTTTATCACTTAAAATAAAAGTGTATATGTCCTTAGTAGTAGTAGTAGTGGGGGGGTTGACCCGCAGGTCTGACAAGTAGGCCAGAGTAGGCCCTTTTTGCCAAATGTCCTTATAATCGATGCCAAGTTTCATTGCTCTAGGTTTACATTTGAATTTTATAAAGAATTTTAATTAGATAGATGCAATTAAAAATAAAACACCCTTTTTCTTGGCTCTACACTGGGTTCGGGATGAGCACCACTTCGTGAAATATTACTATAGTGTTGTACTATAACCGTGCCAAGTTTTATTACGGTAAGCAAAAATGCAGACAAAAGTGTCTTAGGCTCCGGACTATTGGGTTAAACCTTTTTATCAAGAGCGAATGAAACGCAGGTTTCAGATTAGAATTTTAAAAATGACAAACAATATGAGATGTTGAGCTCTTTATTTTTGAATATATTTGGGGCTGGCCAACGGAATGGTTGTAAAATAGTACCCGAGAATACCAAGCTTTTCTCGGCCAGTACGACAAGTACGAAAAATCTTAATGCGCGCGCACATAAAGAGTAGAAAGTAGAATGGAAGAAAACAATTTCAACAAAACGTAGTAAAAGCAATTTAAGGCAAACATACTTTTGTCAATCCGTAAAAATGTCGAAAATAAGATGGTCGAAAATTAAATGCACGATACGCAATGAAGAAGAGACGCAAAATTCATCGAAACGTAATTATGTTAAAACAGGTCAAACTGTAAAAAAAGTCGAACCGAAAACTCATCGATTATATAACTCAGCTGCAAAAAACTACCGATGTTACCAAATGTAGTGTTACATCATACTCGCCTAACTTAAGAGCCTGTCAAAACCTAACCGGTCAGCGCCAGTTCCATAAATTTAACCAATAAATTTTCTTAAACTTGACAACATCGCACCTTCATTTTCGACTTTTCTACGGTTCGATCTTTTTGCATTTCGACAAAACTTCGTTTCGATGATTTTGCGTCTTTTCTCCATTGCCTATCGAGCCTTTAATTTTCGACATTTTAACGGATCGACAAAACTACTATTCGTTTAAATTATTTTCGACAACTTTACGGATCGACAACAAAACATCTTCCTTGAGTTGCTTTCTGCTCATTTATTTTTGTACGGTTTGGCCTATTTGCAATTTGACTTTTTTATGGTTCAATTATTTTTTCCTTTTCGACTGAACTCTGTTTCGATGCTTTTACCTTTTTAACTATATATCTTCAATAATTTTACGGATCGTCAAATCTACGTTTCTTCTAAATTATTTTAGTCTATTTTACTTTCGATTGTTTGGTATTTTCGACTTAATTACGGCCCTAAAAATTTTTTTCGACCATTTTTCGTTTCGACAAAACTTTTTTCGATGTTTTTATGGATCATCAGCACTTACACAAACTTTTAATGCAAAGTGCAGTTGAAACGCAAATAGAAGTTTTCGGGCCGTTTTTATGAAATGGTGAGTTGGAACGAAGCTAAAAAATATCAGCTAAATAATGGTCCGAAAAACCAAAATTATAGGGGCTTATCTATAAGAGGCTTTACAGCGGCGCAAATCAGTAGTGTAAATCCTTTATAAAACTTTTTTTACTTCGAAGCAATTAAGCACCCTGTATGTATGACATATTCCAAAGAATTAGAGACGCGACAAACTTATCAAAATCAAATTTATCATAACAAAAACATTTCATGTAAAAAGACAAGTACGCGAAAATAGTATTCCCAAAAAAGAATTGAGATAAAGGTAAGTTTGGAAGTTTGACTTTCGTAGCTCATTCCGAAGTAAAGTTTACATATGTTAAATATGGGCTGAAATGTTTTAAGAAAAGATGGTATACCAAAATAAATCGTGGTTCTACTACGTTTTACCTCGCTTGTCAAAACGCACTATATAATGATTTTTTGCATGAAAATGATTCTTTGGACTATTATTGGTCGATTTGGATAAACGGGGAAATTAAAAAAAGTTTGTAACATGTAAGTTAACATTCCATTGGTGACGAAACTGCGAGCGAACTGAATGTGTTGTTGTTGATTGTGAAAATTATAATTTTCTACCACTTGATGTAACACAAAATTGATATAAAATAAGAGAATATAATATTTTACATTCTGGACTGCTATTTTTATGAAACTACAATAAGTAGAAATTAATCCTATTGGTGCTGAAACTGCGACGAAACTAAATTTATTCATGAACGTAAATATATGAAAATGAAATAAAGAAAATTTTCAACTATTCTTATTCTAGTCATAAAAATAATAATTCAGCTTTTAGTTTTTAATGAATTGTAGATTTCTACAGGGTAAAGTCCTTGAACCATTGTTAAAGGAGAAGAAACGAAAAGTCCTGCTTACTTCACAAATATTTTATTGTCTAATCACGACGCGTTTCGGTTTTTAAAAACCATTATCAAGTGGTCTGGTCTGTAAGAATAATGAAAAAATATAATTAAATTATAATATATAAAATAAAATATGCTAAAAAATACTTACAGACAGTTAGGAATCATCTTTGAAACAAATGAAAAACTGGAACACACAAAAATAAAAAATTAAAAAACATTTAAAACAGTCTAAAACAACATACAGATTAAAAATCAGTCAAACGGACATAAACACGTAATTTTTATCAAATACAACTAATTGACAATGAAGATATAGGTTAAAATAATAAATAATAAATAATAAAAACAAAACCCAGATATCCGAAACAGGTACAAAGCGACATCTAACATAAAATAAATAAAGTAATAAATGAACAGAAACAATTTAAAATTGACCAAATCAATAAATAAAAGCAGACAAAGAAATCTTATTTGAAATTGTTTAAAACTTTAGCTTCCTCTTTGAAGTGGGCGTTAGTAGTGGTTTCATTTAAACTAACTGACGATTGTTCAATTTTGAGTTTAGCAATCTCAAAATTTTCCAAAAAATTCAATTTTCTGCCTTTTTGGATATCATGTAACATTCTAAAATTATTCTCCATAATAAAAGAATGTCCCGTTTCCCTCAAATGCATGCCAAAAGCGGATCTTTTATCGTTTGGAGACTTCTGAGAGTTCAAATGTTCACGTGCCCTAACCTTAAAACTACGGCCCGTTTGTCCCACATATTTAGCGGGGCAGTTATCGCAAGAGAGTAAATAGACTCCGCTTTTTTCTATGGTTGGAGTTGGGTCTTTTATTCTCGAAAAAAGGCTTTTAATATTTAAAAAAGATTTGTAAGCAATCTTAATATTGCAATTTAAAGAATTTAAAACATTTCCCACTTTCAAAGAGATGCTGCCCAGATACGTTAATTTTACATATTTAAATGGTTGGTATGGAGGAATGGAAATATCCAATGGATCAGTCAATAGATTTTTTAGTAAAGAATTATACTTTTTCTTTAAAAAAGTTTTAAACAATTTCAAATAAGATTTCTTTGTCTGCTTTTATTTATTGATTTGGTCAATTTTAAATTGTTTCTGTTCATTTATTACATTGTTTATTTTATGTTAGATGTCGCTTTGTACCTGTTTCGGATATCTGGGTTGTGTTTATATTATTTATTATTTATTATTTTAACCTATATCTTGATTGTCAATTAATTGTATTTTATAAAAATTACGTGTTTATGTCCGTTTGACTGATTTTTAATCTTAATGTTGTTTTAGACTGTTTTAAATGTTTTTTAATTTTTTATTTTTGTGTGTTCCAGTTTTTCATTTGTTTCAAAGATGATTCTTAACTGTCTGTAAGTATTTTTTAGCATATTTTATTTTAAATATTATAATTTAATTATATTTTTTGATTATTCTTACAGACCAGACCACTTGATAATGATAATTTAAAAACCGAAACGCGTCGTGATTAGACAATAAAATATTTGTGAAGTAAGCAGGACTTTTCGTTTCTTCTCCTTTTAGTTTTTAATTTAGGTAGGCAGAATGACAACATATTAGTTGCCATAGTTACTAAATAATCAAGTCAATCAAAACTGTATATGTTTTGCTGGTGTCTCGTCGAAGAAAAAATTGGCATTGTTGTGAGTCAAAAAATAGATTTTAAATTTATTCAATTTGGTGTGGAATGTTCTTACCGAATACCATGCGAAGTTAAATTAAATCCGTAAATTTTTTAGTGCGTTTTGTTACCAGATTTACGGGGTGATTAAACAAAACTAACTAGCCTTATTGGAAATACTATAAATAGTGTGCGGCCATAGTTTACATATTACTAATGATCCCACCAACACTGCCTGACCTGTTAAAAGACCCAAAATTGTTTCAGTCAAAAAGTAAGGTCAGGTTGTCAAAATATTTTTTCAATTCTGAACACTTTACGCTAGACTAATTAAATTAACTTTGCGCGCACATCGGCCTTCACGTACTTATTCTTTTGCTGTCAAAAAAAATTACATATTTTACCCCTAGGGGCCGGAAATTTGCAAAATGTGTTTTTAGATTATACCTTCTTCTTCTAAACTATTGCTCCTACACAACTATGTCTTACCAAATTGGAAGTTCATTCAAATGCCCCCAGGTCTGCTATACAAAAAAAAATTGAAGCCGTTAAACAGGCCCCCTGAGGGCAAATTTTTTTGTAATTTACAATAAGAAAAGCTTAATTGACTTATACTCTGCCCTATGTAAGCAAATTTGCAAAATATCTTCTTTATTTTTAACTCTACGAAAAAATATATATTTACAATTGAAGAAAGACCTATCAGAAAAACTTATAAACTATTTGAGCTAGAATTACGCTATTAAAGATCTTTGACAAATATGTTTTATAAAATATATTTTACAAAATGTTTGACAGTCTTCTAGCCCGTGTTTTTAAAAAACGTGTATTTTCTTTTATAAAATTTAAGCTAGAACACTAATAAAATTAAAACTATTTGGTTTCCACTTTCTCCAACGTCGATCATGAGGATACGAGTGATCCCCGTCTGGAACACGTCCTGATAGTCAGGAACAAATGTTCCATGCCAATCCACGACCGGACCGGTTTCGACCTTTTGGGTCATCCTCAGGTGAATGTAGGCGATAGCTCCGTGTAGAGCATAAGTTGTGTGAAACCACCAGAAACAACTACTCCGAGGGAAAATACCCCTACCGGCATTGAATTATACTGATGGTTTGAGGCTTTCGTTGGGAACTTGTTAAAACTATTTGGTTTCCACTTTCTCCAACGTCGATCATGAGGATACGAGTGATCCCCGTCTGGAACACGTCCTGATAGTCAGGAACAAATGTTCCATGCCAATCCACGGCCGGACCGGTTTCGACCTTTTGGGTCATCCTCAGGTGAATGTAGGCGATAGCTCCGTGTAGAGCATAAGTTGTGTGTAACCACCAGAAACAACTACTCCGAGGGAAAATACCCCTACCGGCATTGAATTATACTGATGGTTTGAGGCTTTCGTTGGGAACTTGTTAAAACTATTTGGTTTCCACTTTCTCCAACGTCGATCATGAGGATACGAGTGATCCCCGTCTGGAACACGTCCTGATAGTCAGGAACAAATGTTCCATGCCAATCCACGACCGGACCGGTTTCGACCTTTTGGGTCATCCTCAGGTGAATGTAGGCGATAGCTCCGTGTAGAGCATAAGTTGTGTGAAACCACCAGAAACAACTACTCCGAGGGAAAATACCCCTACCGGCATTGAATTATACTGATGGTTTGAGGCTTTCGTTGGGAACTTGTTAAAACTATTTGGTTTCCACTTTCTCCAACGTCGATCATGAGGATACGAGTGATCCCCGTCTGGAACACGTCCTGATAGTCAGGAACAAATGTTCCATGCCAATCCACGACCGGACCGGTTTCGACCTTTTGGGTCATCCTCAGGTGAATGTAGGCGATAGCTCCGTGTAGAGCATAAGTTGTGTGTAACCACCAGAAACAACTACTCCGAGGGAAAATACCCCTACCGGCATTGAATTATACTGATGGTTTGAGGCTTTCGTTGGGAACTTGTTAAAACTATTTGGTTTCCACTTTCTCCAACGTCGATCATGAGGATACGAGTGATCCCCGTCTGGAACACGTCCTGATAGTCAGGAACAAATGTTCCATGCCAATCCACGACCGGACCGGTTTCGACCTTTTGGGTCATCCTCAGGTGAATGTAGGCGATAGCTCCGTGTAGAGCATAAGTTGTGTGAAACCACCAGAAACAACTACTCCGAGGGAAAATACCCCTACCGGCATTGAATTATACTGATGGTTTGAGGCTTTCGTTGGGAACTTGTTAAAACTATTTGGTTTCCACTTTCTCCAACGTCGATCATGAGGATACGAGTGATCCCCGTCTGGAACACGTCCTGATAGTCAGGAACAAATGTTCCATGCCAATCCACGACCGGACCGGTTTCGACCTTTTGGGTCATCCTCAGGTGAATGTAGGCGATAGCTCCGTGTAGAGCATAAGTTGTGTGAAACCACCAGAAACAACTACTCCGAGGGAAAATACCCCTACCGGCATTGAATTATACTGATGGTTTGAGGCTTTCGTTGGGAACTTGTTAAAACTATTTGGTTTCCACTTTCTCCAACGTCGATCATGAGGATACGAGTGATCCCCGTCTGGAACACGTCCTGATAGTCAGGAACAAATGTTCCATGCCAATCCACGACCGGACCGGTTTCGACCTTTTGGGTCATCCTCAGGTGAATGTAGGCGATAGCTCCGTGTAGAGCATAAGTTGTGTGAAACCACCAGAAACAACTACTCCGAGGGAAAATACCCCTACCGGCATTGAATTATACTGATGGTTTGAGGCTTTCGTTGGGAACTTGTTAAAACTATTTGGTTTCCACTTTCTCCAACGTCGATCATGAGGATACGAGTGATCCCCGTCTGGAACACGTCCTGATAGTCAACAACAAATGTTCCATGCCAATCCACGACCGGACCGGTTTCGACCTTTTGGGTCATCCTCAGGTGAATGTAGGCGATAGCTCCGTGTAGAGCATAAGTTGTGTGAAACCACCAGAAACAACTACTCCGAGGGAAAATACCCCTACCGGCATTGAATTATACTGATGGTTTGAGGCTTTCGTTGGGAACTTGTTAAAACTATTTGGTTTCCACTTTCTCCAACGTCGATCATGAGGATACGAGTGATCCCCGTCTGGAACACGTCCTGATAGTCAGGAACAAATGTTCCATGCCAATCCACGACCGGACCGGTTTCGACCTTTTGGGTCATCCTCAGGTGAATGTAGGCGATAGTACAAAGGTTGGTTGGTTAGATCAGTTTTTTCGGTTGGTTGGCCAAGTTGGTTTAGTAATTAAGGAACTTCTCAGCCACAAAACTTTATGCAGTTAAAAGATCTCATCAGGGAACGTTCTTAAATTACGTAACGCAAAAACTCAAGAATTTTAAACTCCCTTCGTACCGCATTAGTAAGAAAAAACACGTCTAAATCAGTGTTTGTAACACTAGGCCAAACCCCCCCTCGCCCCTTTGTGCGTTACGTAATTTAAGGATGGTACTCAAAAATCATACCATAGTTTGTATTTGTGTAAATCTGGTAAAAAATTTCAAATTGCTGTATCTTTTGATATGTTATAGATAAATTAGCAAATGCTATACATTCTCAAAGTAAATTGATTGGTCTAAAGCGCATATATTGATAAATTTGATCTAAAATTAAGAACAAAAGTGTTAGATGAACAAGTTTGATAAAAAATAAGGGGCAAAAATGTGTTTTTCAAAAATTAACGGTTTTTGGTGTCCACTATCTTATAAACTGTTACACTTAGAGATAAGGCATGCATAACTATATTGTAGGAAATTTAATGCTCTTTATATTTTAATTAACAATTTTTTTTGTACAACGTGCCATAATCGAGGTATAGGCAAAAATCCGAAAAATTGCACTTGTTCACCTTCCTCCGCCACTGAAGCGGGAGTGCTAGGGGTGGGGACTTTTGATATGTTAACGTCCTAACTACCCTTAACATATTGCCGAAGAGAAAAATTCTCCCCCCCCTTCATGCACTCTACAACCCCTCAATGGCCATTCATTGACCGGACTATAAGTGTCCAGGTCTGGGATCCATAGGTAAGTACAGGAAGGCTACATTGGTTCATTGGTTCAGGTACTGAGGATATTTTTTATTGCATATTCATTCTTATTAATTTACCGAATGCTGCCCACGCCAATCTTACTCGTCTCTTGATTTCAGCTGTTTGGTTTTCTTTTTTCAGTTTAACAATTTGTCCCAGGTATATATTCCTCTGTTTGTTTTATTTTATTTTGGTTTATTCTGACCGTAATATCTTCATCTGTTTTTGTTATGATTTTAGTTTTAGTATAGTTCATACTTAAGCCTATATTTTTAGCTGCTGTATCCAGTTCTTCCAGCATATTTATCAGTTCTTCTTTCTTTCCTGTTACTAAGGCGATATCATCAGCATATCTTAGGTGGTTCAAGAATTGTCCGTTTACTTTAATGCCTATTTCTTCCCAATCTGGTTAAATAACTTAGGGAATATTGTGTCACCCTGGCTGACACCTCTTCTTATGCGGATTGGCTTGGTTCTTTTGTGGATTTTGATTGATGTTTTTGCTTCGCTATATATATTGGCTATTAAGTCTAAATATCTGTGATCTATTCGGCTATTAATTAAAGATGCTTTTACTGCCCAGTACTCAATGCTATCGAAAGCTTTTTCGAAATCTATAAACGCAATATATAGTGAAATGTTATATTCGTTGGCTCGTTCTATTAAGATTTTCATGGTTAATAAGTGGTCAACTGTACTGAAACCTTTTCTAAAGACTGCTTGTTCCTTTGATTGATATCCGTCAAATTTTGTTGTTAGTCTATCTGTTAATATTTTCGTGTAAAGCTTATTTCGAAATATAGCACAGCATATTTTTCTCAAAAATTTGTATAATTACAAAAAACTTAGCCATTTACAAAAACGGATGTACATTGTCAATGTGCACATACACATAAAGTGCTAAAATAGTAATTATTAAAAAATAATTATTGTAAAAGATACTAAAAATTAATGTCAATACGTCTTTTTTTTTTTTTTTTTTTTTTTTTTACGGTTAAGCGCACTCGCAAGGAGGTCCCTATCACGCTCGAGAAGCGGCCAGTGCGCGGAAATGTTGGTGTGTGTTGGTTTTGAAACGGTTCATGTTGTAACCTGCAGGGAAAACTGTCGCAGGGAGTTTATTCCACAGCGATGCTGTTCTCCAGAGATATGAATTCTGATATAATGAGGTTCTTGGTGCCTCTATTTTGACAGTAAATTGATGGTTACCGTCTGTTTGACGTGTTCGCCTAGTAGGTGCTACTCCCGGGGGGATCATACGTGCCAACTCTTCAGAGCATTTTCCGTGATAATACCTGTAGAAGAGAGATAGATCGCCGACAGTTCTTCGATGTTCGAGACTATCCAAACTACGGGTAAGTGCGGGGTCATTGATCAGCTTGATAGCTCGTTTTTGCACGGTGTTCAAAAGCATTAAGGTATGTTTGGGTGCCGCACTCCATATATGTGAGCAGTACTCCATAGTTGGTCGAATCTGGGCTTTGTAGAGTGTCAGCAGTTGGCTTGGTGTATACAGATGTCTTGTACGAAATAGCACCCCAAGCTTTTGGGACGCCCTTTTAGCTATATCTGCCACGTGACTGTGCCAAGACATGTTGGTCTCTGCAGTGACTCCTAAGATGTTCAACTGGCTCTGCAATGTGACAGCACTTCCAGATAGCATGATGTTTGGCTCACCGGTGCTGGTCTTTTTTGAAAACAGGGCTGCTTGGGTTTTCTGCGCGTTGAACTGTACAAGGTTTTTGTTGCCCCAGTCCTCTATTATCTCCAGGTCGTTATTTATCTGCGATATTTGAGTTTGTCTAAGATGATGGAATTCACGTGCGGATAGACACTGAGTGGGTGGTATGACTGAGGAGACTACATTGCCATCATCTGCAAAGTAATAAAGTGGATTTACTGTTTTATCTATGAGGTCATTTATGTAAATCAGAAAAAGTGTTGGCGAAAGGATTGCTCCCTGTGGCACACCAGCATTTATTTGGTAAGAGTTGGAGTTCCGGCCATCCAGTGCAACATAAATGGATCTATCCTTAAGGTAACTTTCAAACCAAGTGCAAAGTTTCGGCGACAATCCCATTGCTTTAAGCTTGTTGAGCAGATTTTCATGCCAGACTTTATCAAATGCTTTTGATATATCTAAGGCAATTGTTCTTGTTTCGCCCCGTAACTCAATCGCTTTTTGCCATAAATGAGTGACGTATGTAAGTAAATCGCCAGTTGACCTATATTTTCGAAATCCGTATTGCTTGTCGTTGATAAGTTTGTATTTTTCCAAGTACTTGGTTAGGTGATTGTTCACAACTCTTTCCATTACTTTTGATATCACCGGAAGTAGAGCAATTGGTCTATAGTTTAACGGATCTGTCTTTTTTCCTTTCTTTGGAATAGGCTGTACTGCGGCAGACTTCCATGATGATGGATATACTCCTTGCCTGTAAGATAAATTGAATAATTTAGCGAAAGTTGGGGTGAGTTCGTTAGCACAATTTTTGAGTACTATCGCGGGAATGCCATCTGGACCCATTGCTTTGTTTGTATCCAACTTTTTAAGGGATTGTCGTATTTCTCTGTGACAAAAGGGTACCTCTGGCATACTGTGGGAAACCCTTTCAATGAACGGTGGAGTTTTTCCATTTGGCACTGTTAGGTTTGAGTTGGAGGAAAAGATTTTGGCCAGCATATTGGCTTTTTCCTCTGATGTTGTGGCTGAGTGAGTATTTTTATCTGTAAGTGGTGGTATGGATGACTTGGTGAAAATTGATCCAACGGCTTTTGCAAGAGACCAAAAGGACCTAGAACTACTTGGACAATTCAGCAACCTGTTTTTTATTCTTTGATTGTATGTTTCTTTGGCGGCGTCAATAGTAATTTTGCAACTATTTCTGGCTTCTAACGTTACACTTATTAGAAAATTAAAAATTGAAATAGAATAAAAGATAAAACAAAACAACATTTGTAATTTAAGAAATCCAGCACAGAATAGAAACGGTTGTTTAAACATCTGATAAAGTTTTCATTTCTTCAGTTTTTTGTCAATATAAGAAGGACAGTTTTCATATTTGGACAAATTATGTAAATCTAAAACAAAACAATTCGCAGGCCTGGTATTTATTTATTTGTTTATTTACAAGTACAAGATATTATTACAAAAAAAAAATGTGGTTCATGGAACCCAAAGAAGAAGAAGATGCTAGCAGAAGACACGATGAATTTTAGAAATTTGCGTGTGTCTCCAACTAGCATTCTTACCTTAGACTAAATTACATAAGTTGTTTTAACATATTATTATTATATAAATTATTAGACATTTTTAACAAAATACACAAACAGATAAAGCAGAATATTTTAACAGAAATGTGTTAATTTTATGAAAACCAAATTATTTCAGACATAATTCGTTGCCTTATTTAAAGATTTATTTCTTATATTTAGTGGCAACAGATTAAGGAGTCTAGGACCTGTAAATAAGATACTTTGCTGAGTCCCTGAAAAGTTTTGTAAAGAGTTGCAATAGTTTACCCTAGATACTGGAGTCGGTAAAGCTGGAGGGACCATGATAAGGGGCCCAAAAACAATTGATGTCATTAATTGTTGCTAATTTGTTGCGACAAAATTAATTTTGTTGCTGTAGCCGTTTACGAGAAAATTGTGGTCCCCTCAGGTTTACCGTAAAGCTAGGGGGACCACGCATATCTTCAATTTGGGGCCAAGTACAAAACTAGTTTTTATGGCATTAATTGTTGCTCTGAAGGCCCAAGAATAATCAATAATAACATTTTCAAAAAACTTACAGTTTTTCTTCCAATTGACAAAAAACTGTTTTTTTCTCAATAGAACTTCTCTGGCCACCGGCTGCAAATTTTTTTTACTGGCATATAATTCTATCTATTTGTTGCTAATTTGTTGCGGTAAAACGGATTTGGTTGCTGCAGTGGTTATTATAAAAACGGCGGTCCCTCTAGCTTTACGGTAAAGCCAGGGGGACCACGCGTATCTGCGATTTGATAAGGAGTAGAAAGGTCAATTTTGCGGCATTAAAAGTTGCTCGGAAGGCCCATCAACAATCAAAAGTAATATGGTCAAAAAAGTTAACCGTTATTCTTTTATAGGCAAAAAATAATTTTTTTTTATGTAAAGCTACTGAAACCAGCCATATCTCGTCACTGGATTGAGTTATCGAGATAAAACAAAAACTGGATTTTGTTGCTCGCCTAGTTCGAATTTGTTGCGGTAAAATCCATTTTGTCCTTATTTTTAAAAAAGTTGTTATTTCGTAACATTGTAGGGGTCATAACTCAAAAATGAACCAGGGGGCCCAAGAGTTTCATATGCCATTAGATAGAGGATAACGAGTACTAATTAGTTGCGGAAGAACCAATTTTGTTGCTGTAGCCGTTTTCGAGAAATATGCGAAAAACAAGTTTTGGTAAAGTTAGGGGGACCAGCCATATCTCGTCACTGGATTGAGCTATCAGGATGAAACAAAAACTGGATTTTGTTTGTCGCCTAGTATGAATTAGTTGCGGCAAAATCCATTTTGTTGCGGCGTTATTTGTGAAAAAGTTGTTATTTCGTAACATTTTAGGGGTCATAACTCAAAAATGAACTAGGGGGCCCAAAAGTTTCATATGCCGTTAGATAAAGGGAACGAGTACTAATTAGTTGCGAAAGAACCAATTTTGTTGCTGTAGCCGTTTTCGAGAAATATGCGAAAAACAAGTTTTGGTAAAGTTAGGGGGACCAGCCATATCTCGTCACTGGATTGAGCTATCGGCATGAAACAAAAACTGGATTTTGTTGCTCGCCTAGTACGAATTAGTTGCGGCAAAATGCATTTTGTTGCGACGTTATATTTGAAAAAGTTGTTATTTTGTAACATTGTAGGGGTCATAACTCAAAAATGAACTAGGGGGCTCAAAAGTTTCATATGCCGTTAGATAAAGGGAACGAGTACTAATTAGTTGCAAAATAACTAATTTTGTTGCTGTAGCCGTTTTCGAGAAATATGCAAAAAACCAGTTTTGGCAAAGTTAGGGGGACCAGCCATATCTCGTCACTGGATTGAGCTATCGGGATGAAACACAAATTGGATTTTGTTGCTCGCCTAGTACGAATTAGTTGCAGCAAAATCCATTTTCTTGCGGCGCTATTTGTGAAAAAGTTGTTATTTCGTAACATTGTAGGGGTCATAACTCAAAAATGAACTAGGGGGCCCAAGAGTTTCATATGCCATTAAATAAAGGGTAACGAGTACTAATTAGTTGCGGAAGAAACAATTTTGTTGCTGTAGCCGTTTTCGAGAAATATGAGAAAAATAAGTTTTGGTAAAGTTAGGGGGACCAGCCATATCTCGTCACTGGATTGAGCTATCGAGATGAAACAAAAACCGGATTTTGTTGCTCTTCTAGTTCGAATTTGTTGCGGCAAAATACATTTTGAGGCGGCTTTATTTTTGAAAAAGTTGTAATTTTGTAACATTTTAGAGGTCATAACTCAAAAATTAACTAGGGGGCTCAAGAGTTTCATATGCCGTTAAATAGAGGGTAACGAGTACTAATTAGTTGCGGAAGAACCATTTTTGTTGCTGAAGCCGTTTTTCGGAAATATGAGAAAAACAAGTTTTGGTAAAGTTAGGGGGACCAGCCATATCTCTTCGCTGGATTGAGGTATTGAGATGAAACAAAAACTAGATTATGTTGCTTGCTAGTTCTAATTTGTAGCGCCAAAATCCATTTTTATTGCGGTTCTACTTACGACAAAGTTGAAATTTCGTGACATATTCTTTTATTTAAATAAGTAACATTACCACATCTATTTTATTCGCTTCCAAGCCAAATTAACTCGTCGAAAAATAAACAAACAACAGTTTTTCAAAAGTTGATTTTATGGTAAACATGATTCTAGTTTGCTAGATTGTTGGTGAAGATGGATAAACGTTCAAGTCTAGGTAAGAAAATATTTCAATCTAAAAAACCATTTAAGGATTTTAGTTGGCCCATGTTTGTCTTTTTTCATTGTTTGTATTTTTTCATTAGTTGTTCTTCGTAGGGCTTAATTAACGTGACCATTCGTTATAGTATACGTGTAAGCTAAAAATTTGGTCGTCCTAAAGTACTTAAATTACCGTACGTTCATCGGTGTGCGCTTTTTATGTGGCGTTTTCCATGGACGCACACATATGGGGGAGGGGTCCTGGGGCCCGTCGCCCTGTATGCGCCTGAGATTTTTGTAGAAATTTTCAACATATTTATTTATTTATATATAAAGTATTTTCTGTATACGTAATAACTGTTTATAACGTGCACCCAACTAGGTTCTCTGTTCTAACATTTATTGGCGTCCCTTTGTGATACCTACTCCGTTGTCGGCAAAAAGAAAGGCAGGCGAGGCACGCGACTGCAGGGACCAAATAATCTAAGGTAATCTTACAGTGCAGTTACTCTCATCATTAGCAACTTTCACCCGTACAAAGCCCATCTTCGCCTTCTTGGCCCGTAATTGGCCAGAAATTTTAATATACTATCATGGCCAACACAAAAATAGAGGCCACGACCCTGAAAAAATCAGCTGTTCTCCCGGGGCTGAATTTTACATTGGGTCTTATGGGAGGTCAGACGTTTTTTCATGATATTTTTAAAATGGCACTACAGAATTCCGCAAAATTTCAGTAAAATATTCTCAGACACCATCCCGATATTTCACCAAAGGTTTGTAAAGAAGCAACATGATTAAAAGGTTAAAATCTTCAAGATTTAGCATTCCTTATTTTGAATTCAAATTACCCGCCATGTTCCACATGTCAACTGTTATATTTGACATGTATTTGACTTTGTCATATGTGATTGTCACATTCGCTTCTGCTTTAAACTTAATTTTTATGTGAGCTAATCAGATATTTCACCAAAGGTTTGTAAGGAAGCAACATGATTAAAAGGTTAAAATCTTCAAGATTTAGCATTCCTTATTTTGTCATATGTGGGTGTGCTTTCGGGCTGTTCGGCCGTCGTCGTTGGAAATTCGTTCTCGACGTTTCGCCATCTCGAGTGGATGGCATCTTCAGGAGATGTTGACTGTTTGTCAGCTTCTCGAAGACGGGTGGTTAGTCTGTCGCGGGCGCAGGTTATATACGCTATGATGGGCGGGGCGTATATCAGAGCTGATCGGTGATTGGTCACTTTCCCCAGATTCAGTTTTGTTGCTATAAGCGAGCCGTTTAGTGTTTTTAAGAACCGGTACCCATGTTCTGTTAATTTTAAGAGTTTCTTCAGATCTGTTGAAGTTCTGCTGGTGTTTATGAATTTCGATTGCTTCTCTATAGAGTCTTGGATAGTATGAAGAGGAGGCGCAGAGAACTTGTGTGTCTTCGAATTTTATTCGGTGGTCTTCATTGTTTAGTGTGTGGTCTGCAACTGCGGATTTTTCCGTATGTCCGAGTCGACAGTTGGCTTTGTGTTCTTTGATTCTTGTGTTTACGGACCGTTTGGCTGTTCCAATGTAGACACTTCCACAGGTACAGGGAATGCGGTATACCCCCGAAGAACTTAGTGGGTTCCTTATATCCTTCGCAGATCTGAGGATCTGAGGTGGTTCTCGATCTTCTTAGATGGCTTGAAGATCGTTTTTATGTTGTGTTTTTCCAGAATACGTCCGATCCTATCCGTCACTCCGGGGATGTAGGGCAGAAAGGCTCTTGAAGTAACTTCGCGGTTGCTCAGTCCACCGCTACTGTTACTTCTAGTGCTCGGCTTTGGTCGTATACATTTATCTATGTCGCTTTGAGTGTATCCATTTGCTACGAGGGCGTTTTTAAGATGGTTTAATTCTTTGTCTAGATGTTCTGGTTCGCAGATTATTTTCGCCCTCTCTACCAATGTTCTTATTACCCATTTTCGTTGGCACGGGTGGTGGTTAGATGTGTTGTTTAGGTAGCGGTCTGTGTGAGTAGGTTTTCTGTATGCGGTATGTCCTAGTCGTCCCTCTTTCCTCGTTACTAGTACGTCAAGGAATGCTAATTCTCTGTTGTTCTCTGTTTCCATTGTAAATTGTATACTGGGGTGTATGCTGTTAATGTGGTTGAGAAATTCATTAACGCTGTCTCTACCATAAGGCCAAACGACAAAAGTGTCATCTACATATCGAAACCAGACTTTGGGTTTATGAGGGGCATTATTCAACGCCTTCTCTTCCAGTTTCTCCATGAAAAAGTTTGCAATCACTGGCGATAAAGGGCTACCCATTCATACTCCATCGATCAGTTCATAAATTTGTTCATTGAAGGTGAAATATGATGTCGTTAGGCAGATTTTAAACAGGTCGGTGATGTCCTTCGGAAATGTGTGTTCCACTTCCCTCATTGCCTCGGCCAAAGGTACCTTCGTGAACAAAGACACAACATCAAAGCTAACTAAGATGTCTTTCTCGTCCATGACGATGTTTTTGATCTTCTCATAAATTGGGTGGAGTCTCTTACATACGAATCCGTTAGTCCGATGTGGGGTTGCAAGAGGGAAGCAAGATGTTTCGCAAGTTCGTATGTTGGTGAGCCTATAGTACTGACAATGGGACGAAGAGGCACATCGTTTTTGTGGATTTTTGGTAGTCCATACAATCTCGGAGTCAGGGCTTCACTTTGGCATAGCATCTTCTTGACTGGGTCCTTCAATGAAGAAATCTTAATTAAGTGATTCACTTTTTTAATTGCGGGTTGTGTAGGATCTCTTTTTAGCTTCTTGTATGTTGAGGGTTCTAAAAGATCGACCATCTTTCTATTGTAGTCATCCCTGTTCAATACTACAGTGGCGTTTCTTTTGTCGGCAGGCAGTATCAGAATGTTTTCGTCCTTGTTGAGATCTTTAATGGCTTTTTCTTCCATCCTTGTAATGTTGCGTTTCGGTGGTTTGGCTTTTCGCAAAATCTGTGAACACTCCGTGCGTATTTCTTCTGCCTGATCTTCGGGCAACTTTCTAATAGCAAATTCTAAGTTGGCAATTATTTCCTCCTTGGGAACCTCCCTAGGTGCAACAGCAAAGTTCCCCCCCTTAGAGAGAACTGAGACTTTATTTTAAGAAAGCGGGCGGTCCGATAGGTTGATGAGAGTTTTTGTAGAATCAAGGATGGGCTGCTGGTTATCCCGTTTATTGTTGTCGTAAGTTAGTCTCTGGTATTTGGTTTTCTGCCTCTCCGTACTTCTGTGGTGTTCGTTTTTCATATATCTGTAGGAAATATCATCAATTTTGTCCCAGTCTGATTTGTGCATGGTGTTGGCTAAGTGATAGAAAATTGAGAGTAGTTCCTTGTCTGTGCGTGCGAGTTGCGATCTAGTTGAATGGATCCGTTCTCTTAAAAGGGCATCTTCAGTTCTTCTATAGATTCTGTAGGCATCTAAGCTTGGTCGCACTACGCAAGAAGAAAGCGCAACTACTGTCTTCGCTGACTTTCTTATTACGCTGTCGCGATGAAAAGGTCACGCCGGAATTCCTGAGATTTAAGCATACCATGAAAACACCTCAAGCCTACAGAATCTATAGAAGAACTGAAGATGCCCTTTTAAGAGAACGGATCCATTCAACTAGATCGCAACTCGCACGCACAGACAAGGAACTACTCTCAATTTTCTATCACTTAGCCAACAGCATGCACAAATCAGACTGGGACAAAATTGATGCTATTTCCTACAGATCCATGGAAAACCAACACCACAGAAGTACGGAGAGGCAGAAAACCAAATACCAAAGACTAACTGACGACAACAATAAACGGGATAACCAGCAGCCCATCCTTGATTCTACAAAAACTGTCATCAACCTATCGGACCGCCCGCTTTCTCAAAATGAAGTCTTTGTACTCTCTAAGGGGGGGAACTTTGCTGTTGCACCTAGGGAGGTTCCCAAGGAGGAAATAATTGCCAACTTAGAATCTGCTATTAGAAAGTTGCCCGAAGATCAGGCAGAAGAAATACGCACGGAGTGTTCACAGATTTTGCGAAAAGCCAAACCACCGAAACGCAACATTACAAGGATGGAAGAAAAAGCCATTAAGGATCTCAACAAGGACGAGAACATTCTGATACTGCCTGCCGACAAAGGAAACGCCACTGTGGTATTGAACAGGGATGACTACAATAGAAAGATGGTCGATCTTTTAGAACCCTCAACATACAAGAAGCTAAAAATAGATCCTACACAACCCGCAATTAAAAAAGTGAATCACTTAATTAAGATTTCTTCATTGGAGGACCCAGTCAAGAAGATGCTATGCCAAAGTGAAGCCCTGACTCCGAGATTGTATGGACTACCAAAAATCCACAAAAACGATGTGCCTCTTCGTCCCATTGTCAGTACTATAGGCTTACCAACATACAAACTTGCGAAACATCTTGCTTCCCTCTTACAACCCCACATCGGACTAACGGATTCGTATGTAAGAGACTCCACCCAATTTATCGAGAACATCAAAAACATCGTCATGGACGAGAAAGACATCTTAGTTAGCTTTGATGTTGTGTCTTTGTTCACGAAGGTACCTTTGGCCGAGGCAATGAGGAAACTGGAACACATATTTCCGAAGGACCTGTTTAAAATCTGCCTAACGACATCATATTTCACCTTCAATGAACAAATTTATGAACAGATCGATGGAGTATCAATGGGTAGCCCTTTATCGCCAGTGATTGCGAAATTTTTCATGGAGAAACTGGAAGAGAAGGCGTTGAATAATGCCCCTCATAAACCCAAAGTCTGGTTTCGATATGTAGATGACACTTTTGTCGTTTGGCCTTATGGTAGAGACAGCCTTAATGAATTTCTCAACCACATTAACAGCATACACCCCAGTATACAATTTACAATGGAAACAGAGAACAACAGAGAATTGGCATTCCTTGACGTACTAGTAACGAGGAAAGAGGGACGACTAGGACATACCGTATACAGAAAACCTACTCACACAGACCGCTACCTAAACAACACATCTAACCACCACCCGTGCCAACGAAAAGGGGTAATAAGAACATTGGTAGAGAGGGCGAAAAGAATCTGTGAACCAGAACATCTAGACAAAGAATTAAACCATCTTAAAAACGCCCTCGTAGCAAATGGATACACTCAAAGCGACATAAAATGTAAAATAAATGTATACGACCAAAGCCGAGCACTAGAAGTAACAGTAGCGGTGGACTGAGCAGCAGCGAAGTTACTTCAAGAGCCTTTCTGCCCTACATCCCCAGAGTGACGGATAGGATCGGACGTATTCTGGGAAAACACAACATAAAAACGATCTTCAAGCCATCTAAGAAGATCGAGAACCACCTCAGATCTGCGAAGGATATAAGGAACCCACTAAGTTCTTCGGGGGTATACCGCATTCCCTGTACCTGTTGAAGTGTCTACATCGGAACAACCAAACGGTCCGTAAACACAAGAATCAAAGAACACAAAGCCAACTGTCGACTCGGACATACGGAAAAATCCGCACTTGCAGACCACACACTAAACAATGAATACCACCGAATAAAATTCGAAGACACACAAGTTCTCTGCGCCTCCTCTTCATACAATCCAAGACTCTATAGAGAAGCAATCGAAATTCATAAACGCCAGCAGAATTTCAACAGATCTGAAGAAACTCTTAAAATTAACAGAACATGGGTACCGGTTCTTAAAAACACTAAACGGCTCGCTTATAGCAACAAAACTGAATCTGGGGAAAGTGACCAATCACCGACCAGCTCTGATATACGCCCCGCCCATCATAGCGTATATAACCTGCGCCCGCGACAGACTACCACCAGTCTTCGAGAAGCCGACAAAGTCAACATCTCCTGAAGATGCCATCCACTCGAGATGGCGAAACGTCGAGAACGAATTTCCAACGACGACGGCCGAACAGCCCGAAAGCACACCCACCATTGGACGATGGCCGCGAAAGCCTTTCACAATTTGTTTGTCATATGTGATGGTCACATTCGCTTCTGCTTTAAACTTAATTTTTATGTGAGCTAATGAAGCGGCTATGAAAAATTAGGGCTTACTATACATTAAAAAAAAATTGTTCTGCCAGAATAAATTAAAAACAATCTCAAAAACGGCTTTATTTTAAAAAAAATCAAATATCCATGAACCGTCATTTCAACTTCAATATTTTAAAGACAATCAGCTGTGTCGTAACGTGACCATCAAAAAAAAATTAGCCCCGGATGTGACGTCAACAAAGTGGAGGATCGTGGCCCGTCCATTTTGATAGCCCTGATACTATTTCATTTCATTTGGAATATTAGGATGTTTGTCAGACAGACATGTTAATTTGATTATTTAGCATTTGCATTTGGAAATCGGATCAGATATTCGTGTTTTTGACATATTTGCCATTGATCTTCGGTTGTTTGTCAAATCGGAAATTTTTATAATTATTATGTGAATAAACAAAGAATTGCGCCACAGCAAAAATTTCGCAACTGATATTTTAGAATTGAAAGCGGTAAAGGCGAAAATTGAATATTTAATTACGGGTAAGGACGTTTTACTAGCAAAAAATTAAATACCTATAAGTAATAATTAACTACTTATTTTTTAGATATTTTCCACATAATTTAAAAATAAACACAAAAATAAGCATGAAATACGACCCAGAGATTTTGACGAGACGGTGGCTCATCATGCTGAAAAATTGGATTAATTTTTTTGTTTGTTATCTTTTGGCGTCCAATGAATGAATGAAATCAAGCACCCCCTAGACCCTAGACCCCTACACCCTAGAAAAAAATATGGAATTTCACCTAAAAAATGTAAGGGCTTACGTGATGATTACCATCCCTACAAAAATAAATCAATATACAAATAGTGTTTTCGACGACCATATTACACCCCCCTCCTCTCTATATTTTGGACCAGATACGCGATAGCTTTATAGTAAAATGTAAACAATGATAAATTTAGATTATAATTTAGAAGTTCAGTAAAAAAGGATTGTAAACAATTTCCCACATATCACAAAAATCACATCAACGTAAAATTCATGTGAACAGAAATAACCAAGTTTTTTTAACTTAAAAACAACCTCATACCATGTAATATTTATTTTGATAAATCTACATGCTTAAAGATAACTTAAAAACAAGGAGAAATCAAGCTATAAAAATGTACTTTTTGGTGATGTTTCTGGTGCTGTGTATAAAACGTGTTTTTTACCCTCGTTATTTTCATGTATCAAATTCACACTTGAAAAGTCCTCCACAACATGTTCTAAAACGCCACTAGATTAAGACTTGTCAAACCTACTGACTTTCTGCGTCTTGTTTGGTCACGTTTTTTTTAATAACATTTTTTTAACTTAAAGGAGACGCGAAAGGAAGTTATAAAAGTTCACTAGTATAAGAATACAACACTTCAAGACAATTTTAAAGATGGCGCTCAAGGCAAGACAAAATATCTATCTAAATACATTAAGTTTCTTTTTAAAGCTAAACAAGATTTATTAACAGTAAACACTTTCACAGAATATTAATGTGTCTTTATCAGGTTAATAACAGATGCGTCGTGATCGTGGATCAGGGATCAGTCCCTTAACAGGTTTTTGGAGTTTAGAGGCCAAAGCACTGCCTGATAGATTTCGTCAAAGTGAAAAATCTCGACTATAGGTGGCGATGCTGCTAGTAAAATTTCAAAAATATTCTGTAGAAAAGCCCTGCATGTCGCGTCCTAAAATTCGTGTGGAAAAGGCGTAAATCTAATGTGATTTTAGCGTTGATAAAAATCACTTGAAACTAACGTAAAAACATGTTGTTTTAATTTGATAAAGGCGTTATTAAAACGCAGTTTTTAGCAACAGTATTTTTTATAACGTTAATGAATGACCTATTAAGTTTGTTTTCATATATGAAATAAACGTTTTTTTCTAGCAGCTTTTAAAATCAACGTTTTTTTTCTCACAACTTTTTTACGTGTTAAACACGTGATTGTGCTATGTGGGTTGTGTGCAAACAGACTTACTATCTTTACACTGTCAACTCATATTACATTCACCACAGTGCGTAGTAGCAATGACGTACGCAGAAATGACTCTTGGGGGGGGCTTGAATGATACATTTTAATCTTCATTTTTGGTGAAAAATCATGTTTAAGGGGTCAATTTTCATTGGCTCTGGGGGGGTTAGGATATAGGAATATCCTGGATGGCTAGCCAGGATCCGGTACAAGACACTAGCCCTACCAATAGTACTTTGGCTGCCTGACTTCCGCATGCGCAGATCTACCAATATTATTTACCTCATGTATTACAATAGATGAGCAGGGTGCTTTATACTTGATTTCTAACTACATTAAAATAGAAAGTTTCAAAAACCTAACCTAACGAAACCTAATCAAATTTAACCGAACCGAATCAAAGCAAACTGAACCAATAATTTTCTTCAAAAAAAAAACTTTCCTGACTTACTACCCGGGATCCTAGAGGATGTGAATCCGAACCGAACTGAACCGAACCGAACCAAAGCAAACTGAACCAACAATTTAACAAAAAAAAAACTTTCCTGACTTCTTGCCCCGGATCCTAGAGGGTGTGAATCCGAACCGAACCGAACCGGACCGAACCGAACCGAATCGAATCGAATCGAATCGAATCGAATCGAACCGAACCTATCCAAACCTAACCATACCCAACTAAACCTAATTAGCGGTGTTGTAGTTTAGTTTGATTAGGTTAGGTTTGGTTCGGTTTAGTTAGGTTCGGTTCGGATTCACATCCTCTAGGATTCCGGGTAGAAAGTCAGCAAAGTTTTTTTTTTGAAAAAAATTATTGGTTCAGTTTGCTTTGGTTCGGTTAGATTTGATTAGGTTTCGTTAAGTTAGGTTTTTGAACCTTTCTATTTTCATGTGGTTAGAAATCAAGTGAAAATCACCCTGCTCATCTATTGTAATACATGAGGTAAATAATATTGGTAGATCTGCGCATGCGGAAGTCAGGCAGCCAAAGTACTCTTGGTAGGGCTAGCGTCTTGTACCGGATCCTGGCTAACCATCCAGGATGTAGTGGCGCTACTACCAGTGCAGTACGCAGAGGTGGAGGAGGGGCTTAGGAGCCTAACCCCCCAAGAGCCAATGAAAATTGACCCTTTAAACAAGATTTTTCACCAAAAATGAAGATTACAATTTATCATTCAAGCCCCCCCCCACCAAGAGTCATTTCTGCGTACGTCATTGCTACTACGCAATGTGGTAAAGGTAATATGAGTTGGCAGTGTAAAGATAGTAAGTCTGTTTGCACACAACTCACATAGCACAATCACGTGTTTAACACGTAAAAAAGGGGTGAGAAAAAAAAACGTTGATTTTAAAAGCTGCTAGAAAAAAAACGTTTATTTCATGTATGAAAACAAGGTTAATAGGTCTATCATTAACGTTATAAAAAATAACGTTGCTAAAAACTGCGTTTTAATAACGCCTTTATCAAATTAAAACAGCAATGTTTTTACGTTAGTTTCAAGTGATTTTTATCAACGCTAAAATTACATTAGATTCACGCCTTTTCTACACGAATTTTAAGACGCGACATGCAGGGCTTTTTTACCGAATATTTTTGAGATTTTACTAGCAGCATCGCCACCTATAGTCGAGATTTTTCACTTTGACGAAATATATCAGGCAGTGCTTTGGCCTCTAAACTCCAAAAACCTGTTAAGGGACTGATCCCTGATCCACGATCACGACGCATCTGTTATTAACCTGATAAAGACACATTAATATTCTGTGAAAGTGTTTACTGTTAATAAATCTTCTTTAGGTTTAAAAAGAAACTTAATGTATATAGATAGATATTTTGTCTTGCCTTAAGCGCCATCTTTAAAATTGTCTTGAAGTGTTGTAGTCTTAATCTAGTGAACTTTTATAACTTCCTTTCGCGTCTCTTTTAAGTTAAAAAAATGTTATTAAAAAAACGTGACCAAACAAGACGCAGAATGTCAGTAGGTTTGACAAGTCTTAATCTAGTGGCATTTTAGAACATGTTGTGGAGGACTTTTCAAGTGTGAATTTGATACATGAAAATAACGAGGGTAAAAAACACGTTTTATAAACAGCACCAGAAACTTCAGCAAAAAGTACATTTTTATAGCTTGATTTCTCCTTGTTTATAAGTTATCTTTAAGCATGTAGATTTATCAAAATAAATATTACATGGTATGAGGTTGTTTTTAAGTTAAAAAAAAACTTTGTTATTTCTGTTCACGTGAATTTAATGTTGATGTGATTTTTGTGCTATGTGGGAAATTGTTTACAATCCTTTTTTACTGAACTCCTAAATTATTTAATAAAATAATCTAAATTTGTCATTGTTTACATTTTACTATAAAGCTACCGCGGATCTGGTCCAAAATATAGAGAGGAGGGGGGTGTAATATGGTCGACGAAAACACTACTTGTATATTGATTTATTTTTGTAGGGATGGTAATCATCACGTAAGCCCTTAAATTTTTTAGGTGAAATTTCATATTTTTTTCTAGGGTGTAGGGGTCTAGGGTCTAGAAGGGTGCTTGATTTTATTCATTCATTAGACGCCAAAAAATAACAAACAAAAAAATTAATCCCATTTTTCAGCATGATGAGCCACCGTCTCGTCAAAATCTCTGCGTCGTATTTCATGCTTATTTTTGTGTTTATTTATAAATTATATGGAAAATATCTAAAAAATAAGTAGTTAATTATTACTTATAGGTATTTAATTTTTTGCTTGTAAAAAGTCCTTACCCGTAAGTAAATATTCAATTTTCGCCTTTACCGCTTTCAAGTCTAAAATATCAGTTGTGAAATTTTTGCTGTGGCGCAATTCTTTGTTTATTCACATAATAATTATAAAATTTTCCGATTTGACATACAACCGAAGATCAAAGGCAAATATGTCAAAAACACGAATATGTGATCTAATTTCCAAATGCAAATGCTAAATAATCAAATTACAACGTCTGTCTGACAAACATCCTAATATTCCAAGTGAAATGAAATAGTATATTAAAATTTCTGGCCAATTACAGGCCAAGAAGGCGAAGACGGGCTTTGTACGGGTGAAAGTTGCTAATGATGAGAGTAACTGCACTTGGATTATTTACACTGTGGTCCGTGCAGTCGCGTGCCTCGCCTGCCTTTCTTTTTGCCGACAACGGAGTAGGTATAGTTTTTGCAAAGTCAGTTGAACAAAGGTTAAAGCCGACCATCGGCATATCCTTTAAAGGAAGTGACATGGACGGCGGTAGATATACTCATGAAAATTATTTCATTTAATTATGGCGTAAACTAAAGAAATAAAAATAGGTAATAAAACTTTCTATTCCTATACCTACAGAAACGACACTGATTTATTTTCTAACTCTGCATACTGCCGACTAAAGGAGTCCCGCAAAGAACACCTGAAAGCAATTAAAAGCACATCTCAAAAAAATCTGCCAATCAAATGCCGTCTAGCCGTGAACCTGAACCTGTGCTGGGTCGGTCAGAAAACAAATACTTTGTCGTCGGCCCGCAAAGAATCGCGCCTTTTCTCTGTCGGTAGGGTTGAAATTCTATCAGGAAGATTTTATATGAATTTGGATAACTTTTGAAGGGCAGATTGAACCAAAATTTCATGAAATAGATTGAACCCCGTATTAGAAGCATTTCAAGTGACTTTGCAAAAACTATATCACAAAGGGACGCCAATAAATGAGAACCTAGTTGGGTGCACGTTATAAACAGTTATTACAGTCTAGGACAACTGGGCGCCGCCAACTCGGCGCCGCCAACTGAGCGCAGGGCCAACTCGGTGCCGCCAAGCCAACTCGGTGCCGCCAACTGGGCGCCGGCCAACTCGGCGCCGGACTAATTTTTTTTTTTTGATAAAATGTGTAGATAAAAAATAAAATATATTATTTATATAAAAACATCTTTAAAAAATCCTTTACGCAATATTTTTGAAATAGGTTTTTGTTAAGTAAAGTTAAATCCATTAAGTTGACTGTTGATTTGTTTGGTAACCTGGTAACACTACAATTTATGTTTTTTATAACAACGATGGCGGATCCAAAAATCAAAATGGCGGATCCAAAATGGCGGATTTTCTTATTTACTAACCGATTTGTCTCAAACTTGAAATATTACATTGCTTGAGGTCATTTAATAAAATTTTTACTCAGACTTTAAAAAATTAAAATGGCGGATCCAAAATGGCGGATTTTCATATTTACCAACCGATTTCTCTCAAACTTGAAATATTAGATTGCTTCAGGTCATTTAACAAAATTTTTAACTCAAACTTAAAAAAATTAAAATGGCGGATCCAAAATGGCGGATTTTCATATTTACCAACCGATTTCTCTCAAACTTGAAATATTACATTGCTTGAGGTCATTTAACAAAATTTTTTACTCAAACTTAAGAAAATCAAAATGGCGGATCCAAAATGGCGGATTTTTTATTTACCAACCGATTTGTCTCAAACTTGAAATATTACATTGCTTGAGGTCATTTAACAAATTTTTTTACTCAAACTTAAAAAAATCAAAATGGCGGATCCAAAATGGCGGATTTTCTTATTTACTAGCCGATTTATCTCAAACTTGAAATATTATATTGCTTGAGGTCATTTAACACAATTTTTAACTCAAACTTAAAAAAACAAAATGGCTGATCCAAAATGGCAAATTTTCTTATTTCCTAACCGATTTGTCTCAAACTTGAAATATTCCTGAGGTCATTTAACAAAATTTTTTACTCAAACTTAAAAAAAATCAAAACCCCCTAGTTCATTTTTGAGTTATGACCCCTAAAATGTTACGAAATAACAACTTTTTCACAAATAACACCACAACAAAATGGATTTTGCCGCAACTAATTCGTACTAGGCGAGCGACAAAATCCAGTTTTTGTTTCATGCCGATAGCTCAATCCAGTGACAAGATATGGCTGGTCCCATTAACTTTACCAAAATTTGTTTTTCGCATATTTCTCGAAAACGGCTACAGCAACAAAATTGGTTCTTCCGCAATTAATTAGTACTGGTTACCCTCTATTTAACGGCATATGAAACTTTTGGGCCCCCTAGTTCATTTTTGAGTTATGACCCCTAAAATGTGACGAAATAACAACTTTTTCAAAAATACCGCCGCAACAAAATGGATTTTGCCGCAGCTATTTTGCACTAGGCGAGCGACAAAATCCAGTTTTTGTTTCATGCCGATAGCTCAATCCAGTGACAAGATATGGCTGGTCCCATTAACTTTACCAAAATTTGTTTTTCGCATATTTCTCGAAAACGGCTACAGCAACAAAATTGGTTCTTCCGCAACTAATTAGTACTGGTTACCCTCTATTTAACGGCATATGAAACTTTTGGGCCCCTAGTTTATTTTTGAGTTATGACCACTAAAATGTTACGAAATCACAACTTTTTCACAAATAATGCCGCAACAAAATGGATTTTGCCGCAACTAATTCGAATTACGCCAGCAACAAAATTCAGTGTTTGTTTGACCCTGATAGCTCAATCCAGTGACGAGATATGGCTGGTCCCCCAACTTTTTCAAAACTGGTTTTTCGCATATTTCCTGAAAACGGCTACAGTAACAAAATTGGTTCTTCTGCAGCTAATTGGTACTGGTTACCCTCTATTTAACGGCATATGAAACTTTTGGGCCCCCTAGTTAATTTTTGAGTTATGACCCCTAAGAGGTTACGAAATAACAACTTTTTCACAAATAACGCCACAACAAGATGGATTTTGCCGCAACTAATTCGAACTAGGCGAGCAAAAAAATCCAGTTTTTGTTTCATCCTTCATCCAGTGACGAGATATGGCTGGTCCCCCTAACTTTACCAAAACTTGTGTTTCGCATATTTCTCAAAAACGGCTACAGCAACAAAATTGGATCTTCCGCAACTAATTAGTACTGGTTACCCTCTATTTAACGGCATATAAAACTTTTGTACCCCCTAGTTCATTCTTGAGTTATGACCCCTACAATATTGTCAGGATAGAAAATAATGTCCTATTAAGTGAATGACACAAGTTACGTTTATAAGCAAGTGCACATTAACCCTAAACATTCTAAGGAAATGAACTTCTGTATATAGTTCAAATTGTATTAAAAGTAATAAATTGTATATAGAAGTATTATAAACAACGTGGCTAATGGGATTTCGATGATGTTTATACAGGAAACAAAACACATCTCGATATCCTATCAATGGCAAACGGTTTGTAATAAAAGCATCTCCAAAAGAGTTTAGCAGTTAGTTGTACGCTGAGAACCTAACGCCCAGGCTTAGTTAATAGTGAACAAGTAGTACTTTAGTCAAGTATAAGAAGTTAAGCCTATCAAAGAAGATTTGTAGACAAGATGTATTTAAGTACAATGTAAGTAGTAAATATAAGTATTATAATAAAACCATTACACCTAATTTAAACTGTGTTCGTCACGATAAAACCCCCTCGTGACATATGGTGGAGGCGCCGCTGTCTTTTTTGAAAGACATATAGGCATATAGTGGAAAAAATGTATTTTTCAAATTATTTTTAATTTTTTTTATTTTTCTTAATTTCGCTCTTTTCACTATTTGTTATTTCATTTTTATTTTTTTTTAATTATTTTAAGGAGTATCGAAATTATTATGACGCTCAAGCCGAAACAATCGATTCCGGCATACATTAACTAAATATTGAATATTACATTTATTTATTTTTTATAATTTTTTTTCAATTATTTTTCTGTCATTAGAATTATTTCTCCTATATAAATACCATTTTCATAAAATTTTCAAACTAGATGGACAGCAAAAATAATATATTTTTTTTTAAATCAAAAAACGCAGTTTAAGTGTGGTGTGTTACCTATTATTAGTGTATATTTTTTCGCATATTAGTTTAATTCATTTTGTCTCGACATTTTCAATTCGGTATTTTCATACGTTTTTTTTTCTCTTAAAAAGATGGTTTCTATAATTAATGGGTACCCCAGCCAGAGTCACTAGAAGCGTCACAAAAAGTCTTAGTGAAGACGATAAAAATAACGTCTTCGCCTCTAGTTCGCAATCTGCGAGCAGTCCCTTTTTAAAAAGCACCAAACTCTCAAGAAGTCCTGTCAGAAAGACAGTAAATTTCGACTTATCCTTCGTCGATCCGAGTGCCGAAAATCACTCAACCCCTAAAAAAGTTTTACAAATTTCAAAACAAGATTTTAAATTATCCCGTGGGCAAAATTTATCTTTTGAAGATTCAAATAATTTAACGGTCATTTCCAATAAAACGGAGATTCCTTCGACCGAAGAAACGTTGCAAGACGAAAAAAGTCAAACCATAATTAACCAAGGGTTGAATACAAAATCTAGCTTCAATAAAAAACAGGACTCAGCCATCACAAAAATTTTTAAAATGACAAATACAACGCTAAGTGACGCTCTGACGGGTACGACCAGTAATCCGGCATCACCCAAATTTATAGACCCACCTTACTTTAACCCAGGGTTAGACTCCCCGGTGAATTTCATTACAAAATACGAAAAAGTATCTCAAGTAAACGGTTGGACCGAAACGCATAAGATAGCATATTTTAAAAATTATTTGGAAGGCGCCGCCTTCAGATGGTTTTTAGAATTTAGTAGCAAAACCGAGAATGCAAATAAAACTTGGGCTCACTTAAAACAAGATTTTTTAAAAGAATTTGGGGGTGACCAACCTCTAAAAAATCTCAAAATTAAATTTAAAAATAGAAAACAGGGAAGTGCTGAGGATATTAAACAATATTATTATGATTTATTCAATATGGCGTATGAAATTGACGAAAAAATGCCATTTGACCAATTTAGAGAACATTTTGAAAGTGGGCTACATAGCTCCTATACAGAGTCATACGAATTAATAACCTCATCCGACCTGGATCACAAAAAACTAAGAGAAACAGTTTTGAAATTAAGTGCTATTAGAAAAAACGTTTTAATAGACAAAATGACAAGACAAACAGAAGTTTTGACAATCGAACAAAATGAGGGAAGCTATCCTAGGCGAAACGGTCCTAATTTTTTAAGGCAAAATGGCCCAAATTACACGCGACAAAATGAAACAAACTATTTTAGGCAAAACGCGTCGAACTATCATCAAAATGGTAGAGGTAGGTCGAGGTTTCGCGAATTTAGAGGTAGATCAAACAAATATAGAGGTAATCTAAACAGGCCGATAGGTCAATATCGTAATCGAAATACGGGAAATTATAATCAAAACTCAAATCATGGGTATAATAGGAGGAATTTTGGCCAAAATATAAATAATTTTGGACAAAACAACAGGAATGAACAAAGAAGGCCGCAAAATAGTCATGTAGAGTCACCCAAAAGGGATCACTCAGGAAGCAGGGATCTTCCAAATACGAGGTGTCACGACGGCAGACCGAGATGCAACGATTGCAATAGGTGTGGGCATTATGCATGTAGCAGGGAGCGTAGCAGCGAAAGGGAACCACAAAGAAGAGTATCGTTTAGTAGAGCGAGTAGGTCGCCATCCCCAAATGTGCAAGGACGACTCAATTAGAGTGCCCCAACGGCGTCGTCCTCCAAACAGGGGCAAGCAATAAAATTCTGGTAGTTAAGGGTGTCGTCAATAATTTTAAGGGGGTAGACATAGTCCTCGATACCGGCTCTGGAAAATGCATTATAGAGAAATCTCTATGTAGAGACATAGAGCCTTTAAAACAACAATTTGCTTTATCAACTGCCGGTGGAAATAAAGTAATGCCACTCGGCCTAACAGAATTTAAAATTAAAATCGGCGAAATGTGTGGATACATTGAAGCCATAGTCGTAGAAAAATTACCAAAACCTTTAATTTTGGGAATGGACTTTTTAGAAAAAAATAACGCCCAAATCAATCTCACCGACAAGACTGTACGACTAACGAACGGTTACATAACAACAACACTTTCGTTTCATAAAGACGAAAATTATCAATTGGGCACTTATGAAAATTTTATTTCACCTTCTTTACCTTTAGTACAGGAGGAAAGCCAGGATTTAAGGGATATTTTTAAAGTAACTTGTTTAAATGATTATTTTATTATACCGAGTGAGCATACAACAATTAAATTAAAAATAGAAAAATTCGGTTCAGTTGATTTAAAAAATTTTATTTTTGAAGAGAATGACGCATTTTTAAGACCTAAAGGAATTATTTGCTCTCCCCCTGAATTTGATGACGACACTTGTACAATGCAATTAACCCCTTAAAAAGGGGTTTAGGTACGATATAGACACCTTACCGGTCCTTAACATTGAAGAGACACAAGAGATACAGGATGAAGAGAGAGTGACAATGGCGGACCACAAAATTAACCACATAAAAGATGAAAAAATTAAATCGCATTTATACAATTTATTAGAGGAGTACAGCGATGTTTTCGCAAAAAGTCCAAAATATATGGGCCAGACGGACCTTGTAGAACACGTGATTGACGTGGGTGACGCGAAACCCATACGTCAAAAGCCATATAGGGTATCTCATAAGGAAAAGGAAATTATAGACAAACAAGTAAATGAAATGCTTCAGGCAGGCGTTATAAGCGAAGCGGAGTCAGAATGGGCAAGTCCGGTGGTACTGGTGAAAAAGAAGAGTGGAGAGACGCGGTTCTGTTGCGATTTTCGCCGCGTAAATCATGTTTCACGTAGAGCTAACTACCCAATGCCAGTCATAGACGACCTTTTGACCTATTTAGGGAAGGCCAAATACTTCACAACACTCGATATGTTCAGTGGATTTTGGCAAATAAAGCTTAGCGACGATTCTAAACAATATACAGCCTTTTGTTGCCCCGGACAAGGTGGTACATACGTTTGGAACAAGCTATGCTTTGGATTATCGGGAGCTCCTGGAACATTTCAAAGATTGGCAGATATGGTTTTTCGTGATCTAAAATGGAAAACGCTCCTGGTCTATTGTGACGACATCTGTATATTTTCAGAAACACTTTCTGACCATTTAGAAAAATTGCGCACCGTTTTTCAAAGACTACGGGATGCAGGGCTAACACTAAAACCCTCAAAATGCGAATACATAAAAGAAGAACTAGATCTGCTCGGTTATACTGTATCGAGCCAAGGCCTAAAACCCGACAAAAAGAAATTAATTTGTATTGAAAATTTTCCAAAAATTAAAACACAAAAAAATGTCATGCAATTTTTAGGCCTTGCAAATTTTTATCGAAAATTCATAAAAAACTTTTCTGCTATAGCCAGACCGCTTCACGATTTAACCAAAAAAGACACACCTTTCTTTTGGGAAGAAAAACATCAAAAAGCATTTGAGGAGCTAAAACGAAGGCTGATCACATCACCAGTTTTAGCGCATTATCAACCCGAAAAAGAATGCATTTTACACGTCGATGCAAGCAGGCAAGGCCTAGGCGCCATACTTTTGCAAGAGGGGGAAGACACCCATCTTCACCCTGTTGCCTATGCCAGTCGAAGTTTAACAAACGCAGAAAAAAATATGTCAATCTCAGAATTAGAGCTAGCAGGAATAATATACAGTTTAGGCTATTTTAGAACATTGGTATATGGTAAGCATGTGCGAATCGTAACCGATCATCACGCACTGTGCTGGTTAAAATCAGTTAAAGATCCCGTAGGAAGATTAGCCAGATGGGCAATAAAATTGTCAGAATTTGACTACACAATAGAACACAAAAGTGGAGCAAAACACAGAGATGCCGACTGCATGAGTAGAAATCCCGTGCTAAAACCGAGCGAAAATGAAGAGGAGCAATTAGAGGAGATACCAACGTTCATTATTGAACCCGAAGATATGGGAAAATTACAAAGAGAAGACGAAAGTTTGCGAGAGATCATAGACGGTTTACAAGATCCTGACAAAATTGGCAGTATTGGACTAAGAAAAAGAATAAAAAATTTTAGGCTTATAGACACAGTTTTACACAAAATAAATCCTAGGCCAGAAGGGCGAGAATTTTTACTAGCCATACCAAAAAATTTAATTGGAGAGATTTTATTTGCACATCATAACGAGCCGTTAGGAGGCGCCCACCTAGGAGTGGCCAAAACAACAGAAAAAATTAAAAATCGATATTTTTGGGACCATCAACAAAAACATATCGAAGATTTTATTAAAAGATGCCCCGACTGCCAAGCCAGAAAAGGACAACAGAATAGAATTCCCATAGGGCTATTACAACCTATGCCGATAGGCGTTCCTTTTGAGAGAGTGTCTATAGACCTTCTCGGGCCATTCCCATTATCAAAACAAAAAAATACAATGATTGTAGTCGCGACAGATTATGCGACAAGGTGGGCCGAAACAGCGCCATTGCCGGACGGAAAAGCAAATTCTGTCGCAAAATTTATGGTCGAAAAAATAATCACAAGACACGGATCGCCCAAGTACCTACTGAGTGACAGAGGTCAAATTTTTAGATCCGAACTAATAAGAGAGATGTTAAAAATGATGTGCGTCACAAGCCAGTTTACTACGTCATACCATCCACAGTGCAACGGACTAGTAGAAAGAATGAATAAAACTATCGCAGATATGTTATCAATGTACACAAACACGTCACATACAGACTGGGATACATTTTTACCTTTAGTGACATCAACCTATAATTGTTCAAAACAAGCAACGACCCAGTACTCGCCATTTATGCTGGTCTATGGTAGGGAACCAATATTACCTATAGAAGCAAATATCATGATGAGTCCACCACCAAGTAACACGGAAGAAATCCGAAACCGGGCACTCGCAGTGCGAAATGCCGCAGCGGAAAATATAAAAAATCAGCAGCAAAAAGACAAAATTCACTATGACGCAAAACACAGACACGTAGAATATGAAGAAGGCGAGAAAGTTAAAGTTTTTACTCCCGTCAGAAAAGTAGGAAGAAGTGAAAAATTATTGCTCAGATGGTTCGGCCCATATTACGTTACACGCAGAATGTCGGATGTGGATTACGAAATAAGAAAAGGACCATCAAACAAATGCAAAAAAAATGTGGTTTATGTCAGCAGGATGCTACCTTACTATGACCCATGGACACCGGAAGTAGTCCCAGTGACAGAAAATTAAGCTGCCCAAAAAAAATTTTTTTAAGGCCCTTATGGCAAGGCCCTTAGGGCAAAGCCCTTATAACAAGACCTTGTGTCACAAATATTCCCCTGTATATAAAGACACTATTTAAAGTGAAGTGAAATAAAATAAAGGACGCTATTTTAGTGAAGTGAAAAAGACATTTTTGTTCAATGCAAAATTTAAATTTTAAAAAAGATACCTACCTATAATTAAATTAGACTTTTATTTTTTATTTTCAGTGCAAGTATAAATAAAACAATTAAAAACCGATTAGGAGGTGTACGGTATCATGTTATTAAAACACTACACCAGATAATATAACAAAGTGTCAAGCAACGACCGCTTTGAAATCTTTACATACATAAATATAAACTGTTTGTAGGAAATATAATATCAATGGTACACGACCAACTAATTAGTGTTCACCAACCTAAGTTTAGAAAACAATTAGGTAGTAATAATAATAAATTAAATTAAATGTTGGGATAACACTCCCGCAAAGTTTAAAAATAAGTTAAAAATTATTGAAATATTTAACTTATAAGTATCAACTAATTAGATAAATTGTTTTAAAAAACATTTAAGGAATATAAAAATTTTTGATTAAATTTGTTGAGACAACTCGGAGTTTGTTTAATAATATCCAAGCCGGTTGTTTTAAGAATACTTAGAAGTTTAATAGTTTTCGTTAAACATTTATATTAACCATCAAAACTTTATAAATAATTAAAGTATTTTTTTAAATAAATTAAGATGTTGTGGAAGTAAACCACAACTTTATTTTGACAACTTTTAATATTTTGATATTAATAATATCCAAGCCGGTTGTTTTAAAAACACTTAGAAGTTTAATATTTTTCGTTAAACATTTATATTAACGATCAAAACATTATAAATAATTAAAGTATTTTTTTTTTAAATAAATTAAGATGTTGTGGAAATAAACCACAACTTTATTTTGATAACTCTTAATATTTTGCTAACAAGGAACAGACGGCAATAAAACAAATAAAATGCAAATGAAATATCGTAGCCAAACACTATGAATGCTATTATTTATTATTTTATTAAAGTAAATTTCAATTTTAAAAAGAGACATTTAATTTTTTAAAAACACATCTAATGGCATGTAAATAACATATATTTGCAAAGAATTTTTTTAGATGGAACTTCATATTGTGCATCATAGCAATTAAGGTCACAGAAGCCGAAAACAACCAATCCTACCTAGTAGAAGTCAGTGCCGGAGCATTTTGGAAGGCACTACCGCAAACTGTAGCATACGAAGCTACGATTCCGATTACATATAAAATGGACTGGTCAGAAGAGATCATGACAGAACCAGAGTTACCAAGATATATCTGCGAGTCATATGGCGACAATTGTAACTTAGTATCACACACACATGAGTTAGGGAAGGCATTCAAAAAAGAATTCGATTTGTTAAACGGTAACTGGGGCGCATCTTCGATGAGGACACAAAAATCTAAACAAAATTTAAGGCCAAAAAGGGCACTAGGCTTCATCGGAGACGCTCTAAATTGGTGTTGTGGGGTCGCGACCGAAGAAAAACTCGATATAATTTCTGAGGATGACGAAACAGTAAAAAGGCAACTTAACACAATCAGTAAAGGGCTAGGCGAAACCCTTCACAGTATCGGGGAACAGTCAAAACATTTTTCCGATTACACTACAAAAATTGGCGATACTTTTAAAGATACAGAACGTAAAATAAAATTTATCGACTCAAAAGTTTCAACTTTAAATAAAGAGGTTAAAGTAATCCTGAGGGATGAAGAAAGTTTTGCTAGCACGTCTCTGGTCAATCAGTATCAAAATTTAAGGCGAATAATATATCTAATTCGCGCACTAAGAAAACAAAAAATTATTGAATCATGCAAAGCAAGAAAAATCCCTATTGAAATAGTCAATCCAGAGGTTCTACGAAAGGATTTAGATAATCTGGAAAAACAAATCTATTCGTCAAATCAAGGTTTGGCAATTTCAAAAGAAAAAATTTCAAAATTTTACGAACTTCCAATATGCGACTGCAGCATCACGGAAAATAAAATTTTTATTCACATTAAAATACCGATTATACAACACAGACAAAAGTGGGACCTTTATGAACTGACCACCACACCCTTCGCATGGTTCAATCAAACATGTACAATACCACACCAGGCATTGTATATCGCTGTCTCAAAAAATAATTACGGAAAAGAAGAGATTAGACAAATTTCAGGTACAGGGCTACATTTATGTAGACCTTATCACGACAAATTATGTTTTATTCCTAGGTTTTCTGCTGATAATATACAGGGACCAGAGTGCGCCAAAAAATTGTATCACGGCGCGTCTGTAGAAGAAATAAGTTCATACTGCCCGATGAATTGCCACTCGGGTAACTCGTTGATCATCTCAGAAATAAATGACATAACATACATACTTACACATCTGCAAGAAAAAACCTATCTCTCATGCGGTAGTGAAAAAACCGAGCTAAAAAACGTTTATAACAAAAAAGGAGCTTTAAAAATTAAAATCCCATGCAACTGCCAGTTAGAGTCATCCGGAGAAATTATTATCCCACAAAAATTCCCATGTAACAATAAAATCGAGACAGCGAGCATAGTTCACATTATACCTGCAGTTTGGTCAAATCTAAAATCATTTATTTTAAGACGAAAAATGCAACACATGCAACCCACATATAAAGATATGCAAGAGTGCCTTAACTCAAATTGGACACTAAATATACCTCATTTAAATTTGACGTCATCAGAGACAACATTAAAACAAATTGAAAATTCAGTAGACACTATCATACCGCAAACATACGGTTTCAGCGATAAATACGGTATGGGAAGTCACGGAATTTTTCTGCTATGGAATTTTCTGCTCTCAGTGTCGACTGCATACCTATTTTTTCATCATCCGATTGTAAGTCTGGCAGCATCACCAGTTCAAGTTGCTAACGCACAAAATATTTTAAGTACAACACAGATACACTACGAATATGACATATTATTCGGTGTCACGTGCCTTGCCCTGCTTTTGTTTTTAACCTATGTAAGTATAAAACTTCTCAAAAAACATTCAAAAAAATCGGCGTCACTAAATTTAAAAGAAAATATACCCGAAATCGTAATCAACTACGGTCACACAAAGTTTCAAATCGAATTGAAAGAACAAAAAGATTTATTCTCCCTTCAAATCGGCGAAAAAGTTAATGCAAACATTGTCAATTGTGGCTCCAGCGAATAAAAAAATTCTTCGTATAATTAAATGCCGGTATATTTTATTTATACACGTGCTCAATGTAATTATAAAAACCGCATAGATTACATAACCGTATACTATGCCGGTAGTTTTGTATAATAAATAATTTTTATAAATGTTTACGACCTGCACTGCGCGTCGTAGTCCGCAAATGGAAGAACTCATTTTTACCGTGATATTTCATGTCAAAGTCTACGCGAAAAGATTATTGAAGAAATATTATAGTAAATGATAGGAGCTAACCCATTTGCCGACAAGCTAATTGCCACATAGAAGAGATCGCCAAGTATAATTGTATATTATTACAATGTTAATAATTTTTATGAATCACAGGAGTGAGATTGAGAGATGTAAGGGGAATAAATTATAATGAAGGGCGTATACCATAGAAAAAATAAATGTATGACATACATATTTTAAACTTAGTTAAATAATTTCTATAATGTCTTAAAAGGTGCAAAACGCACACATTGTTTGGATGTATAATAAAACAAATTGTGGAATGTATAAACAAAGGTGTATTAAATTAAACATATTTTTTCGAATGTTATCAAATGATATAAGTTTAAGCAGGCTAAATAAGCAGGGTTGCCAGGGTATAAATAATTTTAAAATGAACCGAGAACAATTAAATAAATTTTTTTTTCTCATTTTTGTAATTTTTGTCTCTTTTCAATGTACACATATGTAAATATTTATTATGTCCTAACATCGTTTGTACATTAATTTTTTAGATTCACCTATTCTACTCGTTCCCAACATGAAGAAAGAAGACATGGAAGAACGATGACAACCTGACATAACCAAGACGTCACAAAAGGCCTAGCAAAGCGGCCAAAAAGATCAACCAAAGTAATGCAAAAGACGAAAAAGTGGTGAGCAGGGCCGATTAGCACTGGTGTACAGCAGACAAATCGCCATAGAGCCAACCCACCAAGTAGTCAACCCAGACAGAGCTAACAGCCGATACCACAAGGCAACAGCCGATAACACAAGGCAACAGCCGATACCACAAGGCAACAGCCGATAGCACAAGGCAACAGCCGATAACACAAGGCAACAGCCGATACCACAAGGCAACAGCCGATAACACAAGGCAACAGCCGATACCACAAGGCAACAGTCGATACCACAAGGCAAGACAGCTACCCAGAGCGCAGCATGAAAAAACCGGGGGGAGCCAACTCTAAACCCCCGCCAGTCGTGCCGCCAAATCAAACACTACGAACAGAAAAAAGGACCTACCATCCAGGTCTTCCTGAGGGAATGGACCGCACAAGTCAAAACGAGATAAGGACAGTTGGCAACAAAGCGAGATCTGAACATTTTCAAGGCAGCGTGCAAGACCCACAAATTCGTCACGGCAACACTGCGGTTGATACTTCTTTATAAACCTACATTGGACTAGGTTGCGTCACCTGAAGAATGCAAAACAATCGGAACGAGTAGATGGGAATGGATAAACAATTATTTTAGTTAATTAGTTTTATAATTTATTAGGTACAGACGACTGTTATATTTTTTTTTGTGAAAAATAGTTTAGTAGACAATCTGTGGGGACAGATTTTTTTTAAAGCAAGGGGGATGTGTCAGGATAGAAAATAATGTCCTATTAAGTGAATGACACAAGTTACGTTTATAAGCAAGTGCACATTAACCCTAAACATTCTAAGGAAATGAACTTCTGTATAAAGTTCAAATTGTATTAAAAGTAATAAATTGTATATAGAAGTATTATAAACAACGTGGCTAATGGGATTTCGATGATGTTTATACAGGAAACAAAACACATCTCGATATCCTATCAATGGCAAACGGTTTGTAATAAAAGCAATTCCAAAAGAGTTTAGCAGTTAGTTGTACGCTGAGAACCTAACGCCCAGGCTTAGTTAATAGTGAACAAGTAGTACTTTGGTCAAGTATAAGAAGTTAAGCCTATCAAAGAAGATTTGTAGACAAGATGTATTTAAGTACAATGTAAGTAGTAAATATAAGTATTATAATAAAACCATTACACCTAATTTAAACTGTGTTCGTCACGATAAAACCCCCTCGTGACAATATTACGAAATACCAACTTTTTCAAAAATGACGCCGCAACAAAATGGATTTTACCGCAACTAATTCGTACTAGGCGAGCAACAAAATCCAGTTTTTGTTTCATCCTGATAGCTCAATCCAGTGACGCGATATGGCTGGTCTCCCTAACTTTACTAAAACTTGTTTTTCGCATATTTCTTGAAAACGGCTACAGCAACAAAATTGGTTCTTCCGCAACTAATTATTACTCGTTACCCTCTATCTAACGGCATAAGAAACTTTTGGGCCCCTAGTTCATTTTTGAGTTATGACCCCTAAAATGTTACGAAATAACAACTTTTTCACAAATAACGCCGCAACAAAATGGATTTTGCCGCAACTAATTCGAACTACGCGAGCAACAAAATCCAGCTTTTGTTTCATCCCGATAGCTCAATCCAGTGACGAGATATGGCTGCCCCCTAACTTTACCAAAACTTGTTTTTCGCATATTTCTCGAAAACGGCTACAGCAACAAAATTGGTTCTTCCGCAACTAATTAGTACTCGTTGCCCTCTATTTAGCGGTATATGAAACTTTTGGGCCCCCCAGTTCATTTTTGAGTTATGACCCCTACAATGTTACGAAATTACAACTTTTTCAAAAATAAGGCCGCAACAAAATGGATTTTGCCGCAATAAATTCGAACTAGGCGAGCAACAAAATCCAGTTTTTGTTTCATCTCGATAGCTCAATCCATTGACGAGATATTTTCACGAAAAGGGGGGCCGGGGCTGGTTACAGGTATTGCCCGGTCGTTAATTACCAGCCACTACCTTACAACCCCGATACTATTCATTATTAACAATTTGTTTAAATGATACCGCGTCGGTCGAATCGATCTAATGGAGTTATTTCGATTCGAGCCGACGGAGATCTTTGTTTAAAAACTAAGGGATGCAGATTAAATAACACCTGTAGGGGGTTAAAAGATGTATTATAAAACTAAGAACCGATCACTGATACAACAAAGATTGGTGAGTTGGCTATGGGGGCGACACCCGGACTTACCTGGAAACAACAGGATTTGCGGCCGGCTGGTTATCTAGGAACCCCAGTTCACGCCCAAATTATCGTCAGTCGATTACGTCACTCGATGTGGCCGCCCGCACTCACCCGGTCTTAACGTTCGTTATAAGGAAAAAAGCCGAAACTTTAGTTCCGCGAGGCGACGCCCCGCCCCGCAGTATTTAGTTTTCCCGAGTCTCTGTCAGAAAAAAAGCCCGGAAATATGCATTGCCCGCGAATTTATAAACTATTTTATATCGACTTATAGGTTGTCCCAAAAAGTTAATAAATATAATAATAATAATTATTAAGTTCCTTTTTAATTATTTGGGAAATATTGGTTTGACTTTATGTTGAGCACCTTTCGTGACATCCCCCCCTTTACTTAAAAATCGCCCCCGATTTTGCCTCCATCGTTGGCCGTCGGTGTTGCCTCCTTTTAGCCAACAATACTTAAATACGAGAAAAAAAAAATTTTTTTGGTCACCTGAGTCTACTACCTAAAAATTTGCACTATATTACCTTACTTTTTACATTTCATTTTTGACTTATAAATTTCTATAATTATTTTTTCTACCTCTCCCACACGTTGTTGTTTACACGTTAACTTAATTAAATGCCCTATAGCTTAAGATATTGTATACACTACCCCTCGCGTAAATTAAGTCACCCGCTTCTCGTATCTCAGTTAGGTATTCGGGCTCTTCTTACTATTTTCATCTCATTCTGTCCCGTACTTGTCTTCTATAACTTTGTTTTTCTTCCACTTAGATTCGTTGAGTGAAGAAAAAAATATTCTATCCATTTCTCATTCCTCTTACTGTCTTAGTTTGGGATTTCTTATAGATGATATTCGTGCGATTGTTGTGCTTCGTAGCACCTTTCGTGATAACTCTGTCCATATCTATTCTGTCCCGTACTTGTCTTCTATAACTTTGTTTTCTTCCACTCAGATTCGTTGAGTGAAGAAAAAAAATATTCTATCCATTTCTCATCCCTCTTACTGTCTTAGTTTGGAACTTCTTATGGATGATATTCGCATGATTGTTGTGCTTTGTAGCATCTTTCATGTAATCTCTGTCCATGTCTATTCTGTCCCGTACTTGTCTTCAGTTGAGCCCCTTGTATCCGTTTTGGTAGTTGGCTATCTACTCTATATTATATTTGTTTATTTGCTTTTACGATTCTGGTCACCCTAATCTATGTGTGGTGTTATTTGTCCCTTCCGTACCAAGGTTTACTAAGTTCGGCCTTGGGCTGAAAGGGCTCGGACTCCCCTCAAGGGTTTGCCTGCTGTTTTCGTTACCCTTTATTCGGGAGCTTGCTCTCTTCTTGCAACTCGTTTTCGATGGTCATGGTAGGCTTTCTACCATTGTTCCGTCGATTTTTCCTTTTAGGTCTTTCTTCGCTCTGTGACTACTCCTCTCATCTTTATTAATCTTATTTGCATCTATATTGCTGGTTTTTGTTTCCATGTTCATTCTTATCGATCTGGTATCTCTGTTTTCTTTTTGCCAAAGCCTAATTCGTTGTCTTTGCCAAGAGAAAAATTAATGTTGTAACCTTGAATTTACTACTGCTGTCTTAACTTCTTAATTTTCGTGTCTTTTAACTGTCTTGACCCTCGGGTTTTCGACTTTCTTATGTGAGTAGACAAAAAATAATGCGCGAGTTTCGGCTCTCGTGCCACTCGCGTTTTCTGTTATATTCTATTCCATTTTCGACAGGGTGGGTTTGATTTCCCTTCCTGTCCTTTATTTATGTCATTTGATCTAGTTCAGCGCTGTTGCCTAGTTTATTCGACGCATTTCCCCGTCGTGGGATATTTTGTTTTCTTCCCTTCCTTTCTATGTACTTATTGGCTGTACACGAAAGAAAGTCTTCTGCCACCTTACGCTTGGCCACGCTCCACTTCTGTACTGTCTTCCAAATACCTAACTTCATACATTTAGGGTCCCCCCTTCATTCGATCTTAAAAAACCCAATAACAACTTATTTTGTATCTAATCCTAAGGCCAACACGTGGGAGGTTCTACCCTTGTATGTTTGGCCCCTGTGTCAGGCAAGAAATAAAAGTTAAGGAAAGCATCTTTTTTTCTCGTTTTCATTTTGCCCCCATTTTTTTGCCTAAAATTGCCCTAGTGTTTTTTTTTTCCTATATTATTCTCTTTTCCGTAGCCTACCTCGTCTTCAGTTTACGACCTTCGATCGAGCTGCGGCTGTTTAGGTTGACCATTTTGTTTTGTTGGTCATCCTTTTTTCTTCTATTCTAATTATATTTAGAACCTTAAATTTTATTTTCTTTAGTTTTATTTTTATTCTTATCGTTAGGTTAGGTTTCTCTTAAATTTTATTTTTATTCCTATTTAAACAAAACTATTTATTTATTTATTGACATTTTTATTAGCAATATTTAAGTTCTACTATATGTTCCATTTACCCCCTATTATTTTGCTTATAATTGCCTTAATGTTTTTTGCCTATATTATTTTTTTTGTGTAGCCTACCTCGTCTTCAGTCTACCACCTTAGATCGAGCTGCGGCTGTTTAGGTTGACCATTTTGTTTTGTTGGTTGGCTCTTTTTTTATTATTTCTAATCTAATTATATTTTTAACCTTAAATTTTATTTTTTTAGTTTTATTTTTATTATTCTTATTGTTAAGTTAGATTTTTCTTAAATTTTATTTTTATTCCTATTTACACAACATTTTTCGAAATTTATTACATTTTTATTTTTAAATATTAATTATTTTTAGTATCTATTTAATTTCTATTATTTTTCAGACTATTGCTGTTTTACTATTCGTTTTGTGGAATGTTTCTGAAAAATAAAAGAAAAATGTCATTTCGGTGGTTTGAGTTGTTTTCTGTTTGTTAATGTGTTTTCTAAAATATGGCGTCCCATATTGAAATCTACTTACTCCATTTCAACTCATCCCAGACCACTAAAATAACGTATCTCTCTACCTACCTCTATTTCTATGTCTTATCTCTATTCTTTTTGTTAGATATCTGGACATCTTACCTCTTCTTTCCTATTGCCTAACTTATTCTTCTTATTGTATTTTACCCTTCTATCTTATTCTTTACTGCTTAAATATCACCTATAATACTAACTAGACACGTATTTCACTTTTCAGGATCAGTCTTTTAACAAACATTGTTTTGAACAACCCTACTTAAATATTAATTAGATAAAAATTTTGTTTAATTTCTTTTTTCTCTCTCTCTTTTTTCTAACTAGGTAAGTACCCTCAACCTTTTGACTTTAAATTCTCTAGGCGCCTTTCTCACATTTCCACGCCAATAACCTTGGCCTCTTCGCCACCTTCAATACTGCATCACTATCTTTACTTGTTCTATCCTTTAAGACATAACACATGCATTGCATCCATCAAACTGAATTCATTACAGTTAAACCTAGTGCCTCTCGATAATTTTTCCCGGACTTTTATAATCTCAATCGCAATGTGTGTGTTGAGTTCACTAACAAGAAATGGTTAATTTTTGCACAGGAGAATCACGTAGTGCCCAATTTTGGTAACGCATATCATTTCAGCCTTCCTACTACTTCAATTTATCGGCACTTGGAGTACCCTCTTTTTAGCGAGCATCCACAACTTACTGTTACAACCTCTGTGTCTCTAGCGCCTATTGCGATGAATCACTCTCACATTACAGAAGAATCACGTAGTGCCCAATTTTGGTAACGCATACCATTTCAGCCTTCCTACTACTTCCATTTATCAGCACTTGGAGTACCCCCTTTTTGGCGAGCATCCACAACTTACTGTTACAACCTCTGTGTCTCTAGCGCCTATTGCGATGAATCACTCTCTCATTACAGAAGAATCACGTAGTGCCCAATTTTGGTAACGCATACCATTTCAGCCTTCCTACTACTTCAATTTATCAGCACTTGGGGTACCCCCTTTTTGGGGAGCATCCACAACTTACTGTTACAACCTCTGTGTCTCTAGCGCCTATTGCGATGAATCACTCTCACAAAGACCCGTTGGCCTTCTAGTAACACAGTACTTTTCTTAAAAAACGCATTTCTTTTAACCAAGTCAAACTCATAACAAGAGATCACGGAGTTGCCATTTCGGTGCACTCGATTAAGCAGAACTCCTACCCGAGAAAAGATTACGATCTCTTCTCAGTTCCAATTTCCATTATAAAGTCCTTTAGGTGTCACCTTTTTTGGAGGACACCCCTCTATACTTCTTCTTCTTTCTCGCCCTTTGCATCGATTTACTTTCCGATGGCCCATTTCGCCTTTCTTCTTTCTTCTTCCTCAAACCAACTTTCTTACTATGTTCACAATAACAATATCTGTTGGGTACTTTACCGTATAATAATCAAACTTTTACATTTCATGATGGATTCTAATATCTTTTTTCAGAATAGTTTTAACTTATATTTAGATGACTTTTCCTAAATCTTTTTATCCAACCAAATACGCATCATTTAATGACTTTATTTACTGATCCTGAAAAACTGCTTCATTAGCGTACTACTAGTAGTTACACATTTTTTTTTCTATCTCACTTTCTTTTGTCAGCCACCCTATTAGACTCATTCACATCGGTTCAATACGGTCAGTAACCGACCCCGTCAATAATATCAGTAATTAAGAATGCTGTAAAAAAAATTAGCAATTGTTTTTTATTCATAACTGCTTTTTAACTTTATTTTGACTAAATAAACCTTTGTTGTGTAGGTCATGTATTCTTTCTTAGAATTGACATAAACAATATGTGTGGCGTTTACCCATGCATTTGCTAATTGTATCAAATTCATAACGAGGTTAATTATAATAAAAATATTTGCAAGCCTAGGGGTTTTCGTTTGTGACCTGCCAGTTATTATATACTTTAATAATTTTATTTAAGTAAAAATACGTGCTAAATGCAATGCGAGAAACGACTGCTACGCGTATAATTAAATTTAAAATCACTTATTTGTAGTCTTGTCAGTATGTCTGTATTTCATATAACTCAAAAACTATTTGACCAATTCTACTCAAATAATTTTTTTTCTCTGCAAGACTTACTAGCTCTGGTAATTTCTCCTCCCGTCCAAAGTTCAGCCACTGCCTTCGCAGACTATATTTCGTGGAGTTACTCCTTACATTACCTGCTGGACAGGTGCCTCTGCGGCAATTCTGGCATCTTACCGGACTCCTGCTTTCTTCTTTCAGGATAAATGTGTCCCTTCCTGTATCTTTGCATCTTGCCTTAACCCTTTTTTCGGTGGTGCCCATTCTCTAGCTTTTGCTATTCCCTTTATTTCGTCCACTTTCCTTCTGGATGCGTGTACCTAGTATTTTTTGACACCACCTAAGGCCTTCATTGGTCCAAATGACCTTTAACCTCTTGTGGTAGAACACCACTGTGTTCTTGTTTATTGATCCCAGACTTTGGGACCTGTATTATTTTAAAATCTTCTGTATTTAAAATATCTTTGGCTCGCTGCGGCGAAACTTTTGCCACTGCTTCAACTCAATTTTTTGCAATAAGCGTCTCGATTTTTCCTCGGGAATTCCTTCTTTCCTCCTAAATTTTTTCAGTTGCTTGGAAACGCTCCTTTTGGGCTCCTTGTAGCTTACTATTTGCTTTGTCGGGCCGAGTTCTCCCCGTTTCTCGTCCACCTCTCTTCTTCTTAAGTCCCGTTTTTCCCTCAGGACTCTTTTTTCTGCAACACTCCGTTTGCTTTCTCCGCCTTATTAGCCTAGTTTACGTTCTCGTCAGCGTTGCTTTTCAAGTTCCTAATATCCTTTAGAACTCCTTTATACCTTCTGCAGCATTGGCTCTTTTTCTTCTAAATTCTTCTTACTCCCATTATTAAATACATAACATCCCTTTTTCTCCGGAATTCGTGTTTTAGTCAACACGTCTGTCCTTCCGGACTCCTCTAAATTATCCTTCTTCTTCCTATTTAATCGTTAAACTCAATTTTCCTTTGGAGTTCACGTTTACGTCCCGACATCCTACACGTCTGTTCTGCCCCATAGGCCTCCATTTTCTTCTTTAATTTGGCTTCCTGAGACCCTAATTTCCTTCAGGACTCCTCTAAATTATCCTTCTCTCTCTTCCTATTTAGTCGTTAAACTCCAGTTTCCTTCGGAGTTCACATTTACGTCACGGCGTCCTGTAATTCTTTTCTGCCCAATTGGCCTGCTTTATCCCTTTTTCTTAAAATTTACTTTTCTTTACTTCCTGAGTCCCTAATTTCCTTTAGAAGTACTTTTGCGTTTTTTTTACCTCAGCCTTTCTTCTTTTCAGTGTATTATTTTTGTCCGTAGTCCTTACTTTCCTTAGGGTCTTAATTTCCTACTTTTTATCAACTACCTATGTGGGATTTGCTTCTTCTAAACTATTGCCCGCCTTTTACCTATCAACAGAAAGTATTTACTTTAGCATATAAAGCTACTTTATGATGAGTTTCAGATATCTCGATAGGTACTATATGGCTAACCAAGATCCACACAAAACGCATGCACTGCAACTACTTTAAATATGTACCTGTAGGTTCAATTGGTTTGAAAAAACACGTGTAGGTTTTTACTTTTTAAGCCCCATCAGCTGTAACTTCTCAATGTCTAAAAGGGCTTTTTTTCCAGCTCAACTCGCTGTAAAGACTCATTACTCAATCTTTGTAACAGCTGTGGGCAACAATTATTTGTAACAAAACTTAATTCGCATAAAAAACTAATTTTTGACTTTTTAATAACAAAAATTGTTATCTTTTCAGTTTATTAATCAGCTGTTAGTAGCGCTATATTCAGACTATCTTATGTGTCTTTTAGTTAATTTTTTCCGCAAAATTAAGGATGCATCAGCTTATCTTTCACGCTTCCTAAAAAAAATTATCCCACATTGTGTTAGTCGTTTGGCCTGGTGAATCTCGCCTTGGTCGCTACTGAATTTTTCTTTTTGTGTAACCCAAATTTTCCTAGCAAATATTTTTAATTTTTCGTTATTTTGGGACACTTTTTGCAAAATCTCATTTTATGTCTTTTACTTTGTTGAAATATTTTCCTTAAGAACCACAAATTTTTAGTTTCTTGCCAATTTACGACCTACTAGAGGTTTGTCTTATTAACCTGCTGGTGCTCAAAAGGTGTTTATTAGTTATAATAATTTTTATTCACTCTACTTTTAGGTGCCTCTCAAAAACAAAAACTGTTTAACCTTACATATAATGCCGTGACCTATAATATCTTTCGGCTTTTTTATTACCAAAAAGGAAAATTACCCTTATAAGTTCTAGTATATTTCCTAAAAATTTCCCAAAAAGCGAAAATATGTTATATTGCGCCCTGACCTGGGTCTTTGCACGGTTTCACAATTTTTTGGAACCACCTTAGACGCTACTGATTTTTGCGTGTTACAAACTCTTTTGACAGCTATATTTTTTTTTGTCGTTTCGAGGGTCTACCACTGTCTAGTTTTTAATTTATTTTAGACCTCGTTGAACAATTTTTGTTTATTTTGTCCCAATTTATTGCCTACTAGAGGTTCGTTTTATTATTTCCTCTAAAACAGCTCCGCTCTTTCTGTTGCTCTATTTTCGTTTAGCAACTTCAATCCTCTCCGTATTGGATTGACTAAGGGAGAATCAAAGAAAAAAAAACCAAATAAATTTTTCCCTTTTTTGGAATTTTTTATATTAATTTAGGGCTCAAATATACTTTTTGTTTGTGTTATTTGTGCTTGAACTCCTCAACTTCGGTATTCTCCTTCGTTGATTGATTAAGAAAAAAAAAACAAAAAAGAAAAAACAATATCTAGACTTTTTCTGTTGATTAAAGACAAAAATAATCAATTTTGCTCTATGTTCGTGTGCTTCGTGCGTAAAACTCCCCAACTCCAATATTCTCTCAAATTGACTGACCAAGAAGAAAACAAAGAACCAATAACTATCTAAACTTTTTCTGTTGATTAAGGAAAAAAAATAATTAATTTTGCTCTAGGCTCATGTGCTTTGTGCGTAAAATTCTCCAACTCCAATATTCTCTCCAATTGCCTGACCAAAAAAAAACAAAAAAGATAAATATCTAAATTTTTTCTATTGATTAAAGAAAAAAATAATTAATCTTGCTCTAGGCTCATGTGCTTTGTGCGTTAAACTCCCCAACTCCAATATTCTTTCCAATTGCCTGACCAAAAGAAACACAGAAAAGATGAATATCTAAACTTTTTCTGTTGATTAACGAAAAAAAAATATTAATTTTGCTCTAAGTTTGTGTGCTTTGTGCGTAAAACTCCCCAACTCCAATATTCTCTTCAATTGACTGACCAAGACAAAAACAAAGAACCAATCACTATCTAAACTTTTTCTGTTGATTAAAGAAACAAATAATTAACTTTTCTAGGCTCGTGTGCTTTGTGCGTGAAACTCCCCAACTCCAATATTTTCTTCAATTGACTGACCAAGAAAAAACAAAGAACCAATAACTATCTAAGCTTTTTCTGTTGATTAGAGAAAAAAAAAATAATTAACTTTTTTAGGCTCGTGTGCTTTGTGCGTAAAACTCCCCAACTCCAATATTTTCTTCAATTGACTGACCAAGAAAAAACAAAGAACCAATAACTATCTAAACTTTTTCTGTTGAATGAAGAAAAATATAATTAACTTTTCTCTAGGTTCGTGTGCTTTGTGTGTAAAACTCCCCAACTCCAATATTCTCTTCAATTGACTAACCAAGAAAAAAAATCAAAGGACAATTAAATATCTAAACTTTTTCTGTTGATTAAAGAAAAAAATAATTAACTTTTCTAGGCTCGTGTGCTTTGTGCGTGAAACTCCCCTCCAATATTCTCTTCAATTGACTGACCAAGAAAAAACAAAGAACCAATAACTATCTAAACTTTTTCTGTTGATTAAAGAAAAAAAAATAATTAACTTTTCTAGGCTCGTGTGCTTTGTGCGTAAAACTCCCCAACTCCAATATTTTCTTCAATTGACTGACCAAGAAAAAACAAAGAACCAATAACTATCTAAACTTTTTCTGTTGATTAAAGAAAAAACTAATTAACTTTGCTCTAGGTTCGTGTGCTTTGTGTGTAAAACTCCCCAACTCCAATATTCTGTTCAATTGACTAACCCAGAAAAAAAAATCCAAGGACAATTAAATATCTAAACTTTTTCTGTTGATTAAAGAAAAAAATAATTAACTTTTCTAGGCTCGTGTGCTTTGTGCGTGAAACTCCCCAATATTATTATTATAATAATATTTTCTGCCAATGGCTGACTAAGAGAGAAGTCAAAGAAAAACAACTTTTTTGGAATTTTTATATTAATAAAAGTCTAAAATATTGGATTTTGCTTTTTCAACGGTAGCTTTTTAAAGCGATGGCCCTTTCGTCTGGGTCGATAACCCTTAAAGATAGTACAGCTTTGATTTTTTGAATTTGTAACGTTATTGTAACCAGATCGCTTTTTTCCGTTTTAACAATTACCTACTAATATTATTTATGCAATCCGTTGGGTATTTCCTTTGGTACTTTATTTAAAAGTCAGTAGCATCGTGGGGTTTAGATTTTTTCGAAAAATATTATTATTATATTTTTTTTCCTTCACCAAAAAAAACACGCTGTTTACGCTTTTGCCGTCTCTTTTCAAAATTTTTCCCTATCACTGATTTAATAATGGCTCAATTGAACTTCTGTGTTTTTAACCTAACCTGTATGTCTACCTCCCTTACGTAGAGTATATTCGATTTATGGCTCTTTTTTTTCGGTTTGACTACCACTTTTTGTCACCGTACTTAACCTGGCTGCCAATTTTTGACAGTTTTCGTGTGTTCAGCCTAATAAGCCCCGGGCTTTACCAATTTTGTTAACTTTGTGGAACTTTATTGCTATTCTACCTACGTCTGACTACCAATTTCGTCAGGTAGACCTCTAAACTACCCCGCAATCAACGCGACTATTTTTATCAAGTCTTTTGCCAACCAGCGTGGTTTTTGTGATAAGAACAAAATATCTTCACGGCGCCCTGGTCAGGAATATTGGATAGTTCGTTATCCTGGCCCAAATAGCTCTAAATATTCTTTCTCAAGTTGCCCTAAAAATTCGTCTCTCGGATACACTTGGTTTTTGGTCTGTGCCTTTTGTGAATTTTCCCCCGCGGTTGGATTACCCAATTCGATCTCTTGCCAAGAAATATCTGGCGTTACGGGTCTCCCTTCGGTATTAAGTTTGATCGGTATCCCGTCCTCAAAAAAATGCGGGATCCATTTTTGTAACGTCTCGCGTCTTTGTCTTTTCGCTTCCCTAACTTTCTTCCCTGGTTTCCTTCGTGGCATACGAACAACCCACCCTTCTTACTGTGAAAAGATACCGCCTCGTCCCCAGGATTCAGTATCGTTTTAGTATTCTGATTCCTGACGAACTTTGGTACGCTCTCTTTTCGCCGCAGTAAGGATGAATCCTATCCCACTCTCAATTTAAATATACACGAACAAAATTTTCTCTCGCCTGTGGTCCTCCTTTCGAAAGTTATCAGACCGAAAGTAATTTTGATCACCCTGTATACAAATGTAAGAATAGAACTTCGCATACAGGCGCCTGAAAACCCCGGTTCTGTCGAGTAAGCGAAAAAACCGTCTGTTATTATCCCACTCTCAATTTAAATATACACGATCAAAATTTTCTCTCGCCTGTGGTCCTCCTTTCGAAAGTTATCAGGCCGAAAGTAATTTTGATCACTCTGTATACAAATGTAAGAATAGAACTTCGCATACACGCGCCTGAAAACCCCGGTTCTGTCGAGTAAGTAAAAAAACCGTCTGTTATTTGTTTGTCACTGCGTGTTTTTATTATGTGGCTTTACAAGCCCCCGTTATATTTTTTATTTTATTTTTTTTAAAGCTATTTGAGCGACACAAAAAAAATTATTAGTCACTAGGATGGTGCCCTTGGCCAACTACCTTGCTCTTTTTTTCTTTAATACCCGCTAGTTGTTGAATTGCGAAAAAAAAATAATTTTGGACTACGTATATTTAAGAGAACTAAAAAAAACCCCACTTTCTAATTGACTTTTTTCCGTTACAAATTTTAACCCCTGCGTCCCTTTGTATTTTAAACTCGGCTTGCCTCCACCATGTCACGAATAAGGGGGGCCGGGGCTGGTTACAGGTATTGCCCGGTCGTTAATTACCAGCCACTACCTTACAACCCCGATACTATTCGTTATTAACAATTTGTTTAAATGATACCGCGCCGGTCGAATCGATCTAACGGAGTTATTTCGATTCGAGCCGACGGAGATCTTTGTTTAAAAACTAAGGGATGCAGACTAAATAACACCTGTAGGGGGTTAAAAGATGTATTATAAAACTAAGAACCGATCACTGATACAACAAAGGTTGGTGAGTTGGCTATGGGGGCGACACCCGGACTTACCTGGAAACAACAGGATTTGCGGCCGGCTGGTTATCTAGGAACCACAGTTCACGCCCAAATTATCGGTAGTCGATTACGTCACTCGATGTGGCCACCCGCACTCACCCGGTCTTAACGTTCGTTATAAGGAAAAAAGCCGAAATTTTAGTTCCGCGAGGCGACGCCCCGCCCCGCAGTATTTAGTTCTCCTGAGTCTCTGTCAGAAAAAAAGCCCGGAAATATGCATTGCCCGCGAATTTATAAACTATTTCTGCCAAATTGCAATAATAGTTATTGACGTCAATCGATTTATATCGACTTATAGGTTGTCCCGAAAAGTTAATAAATATAATAATAATTATTATTAAGTTCCTTTTTAATTATTTGGGAAATATTGGTTTGACTTTATGTTGAGCGCCCTTCGTTACAATATGCCTGGTCCCCCTAACTTTGGCAAAACTGGTTTTTCGCATATTTCTCGAAAACGGCTACAGCAACAAAATTGGTTTTTCCGCAACTAATTAATACTCGTTACCCCCTATTTAACGGCATATGAAACTCTTGGGCCCCCTAGTTAATTTTTGAGTTATGACCCCTACAATGTTACGAAATAACAACTTTTTCAAAAATAAGGCGGCAACAAAATGGATTTTACCGCAACAATTTCAAACTAGGCGAGCAACAAAATCCAGTTTTTGTTTCATCTCGATAGCTCAATCCAGTGACGAGATATGGCTGGTTTCAGTAGCTTTACTTAAAAAAATGGTTTTTTGCCTATAAAAAAATAACGGTTAACTTTTTTGACCATATTACTTTTGATTGTTGATGGGTTTTCCGAGCAACAAATAATGCCGCAAAATTGACCTTTCTACTCCTTATCAAATCGGAGATACGCGTGGTCCCTTTAGCTTTACCGTAAAGCTAGAGGGACCGCCGTTTTTATAATAACCACTGCAGCAACCAAATCCGTTTTACCGCAACAAATTAGCAACAAATAGATAAAATTATATGCCAGTAAAAAATATTTGCTGCCGGTGGCCAGAGAAGTTCTATTGAAAAAAAATACAGTTTTTTGTCAATTGGAAGAAAAACTGTAAGCTCATAACTCAAAAATGAACTAGGGGGCCCAAGAGTTTCATATGCCGCTAAATAGAGGGTAACAAGTACTAATTAGTTGCGGAAGAACCAATTTTGTTGCTGTAGATGTTTTCGAAAAATATGCGAAAAACAAGTTTTGGTAAGGTTAGGGGGACCAGCCATATCTCGTCAATGGATTGAGCTATCGAGATGAAACAAAAACTGGATTTTGTTGCTCGCCTAGTTCGAATTTGTTGCGGCAAAATCCATTTTGTTGCGACCTTATTTTTGAAAAAGTTGTAATTTCGTAACATTGTAGGCGTCATAACTCAAAAATGAACTAGGGGGCCCAAAAGTTTCATATGCCGCTAAATAGAGGGTACGAGTACTAATTAGTTCCGGAAGAACCAATTTTGTTGCTGTAGCCGTTATCGAGAAATATGCGAAAAACTAGTTTTGGTAAAGTTAGGGGGACCAGCCATATCTCGTCACTGGATTGAGCTATCGAGATGAAACAGAAACTGGAGTTTGTTGCCCGCGTAGTTCGAATTTGTTGCGGCAAAATTCATTTTTTTGCGGCCTTATTTTTGAAAAAGTTGTTATTTCGTCACATTTTAGGGGTCATAACTCAAAAATGAACTAGGGGGCCCAAAAGTTTCATATGCCGCTAAATAGAGGGTACGAGTACTAATTAGTTGCGGAAGAACCAATTTTGTTGCTGTAGCCGTTTTCGAGAAATATGCGAAAAACAAGTTTTGGTAAAGTTAGGGGGACCAGCCATATCTCGTCACTGGATTGAGCTATCGGCATGAAACAAAAACTGGATTTTGTTGCTCGCCTAGTATGAACTAGTTGCGGCAAAATACATTTTGTTGCGACGTTACTTTTGAAAAAGTTGTTATTTCGTAACATTTTAGGGGTCATAACTCAAAAATGAACTAGGGGGCCCAAAAGATTCATATGCCGTTAGATAAAGGGTAACCAGTACTAATTAGTTGCGAAAGAACCAATTTCGTTGCTGTAGCCGTTTTCGAGAAATAGGCGAAAAGCCAGTTTTGGTAAAGTTAGGGGGACCAGCCATATCTCGTCACTGGATTGAGCTATCGGGATGAAACAAAAACTGGATTTTGTTGCTCGCCTAGTACGAATTAGTTGCGGCAAAATCCATTTTGTTGCGGCGTTATTTTTGAAAAAGTTGTTATTTCGTATCATTGTAGGGGTCATAACTCAAAAATGAACTAATGGGCCCAAAAGTTTCATATGCCGTTAAATAGAGGGTAACCAGTACTCATTAGCTGCGGAAGAACCAATTTTGTTGCTGTAGCCGTTTTCGAGAAATATGCGAAAAACAAGTTTTGGTAAAGTTTGAGGGACCAGCCATATCTCGTCACTGGATTGAGCTATCGGCATGAAACAAAAACTGGATTTTGTTGCTGGCTTAGTACGAACTAGCTGCGGCAAAATCCATTTTGTTGCGGCTTTATTTTTGAAAAAGTTATTTCGTAACATTTGAGGGGTCATAACTCAAAAATGAACTAGGAGGCCCAAGAGTTTCATATGCCGTTAAATAGAGGGTAACCAGTACTCATTAGTTGCGGAAGAACCAATTTTTTTGCTGTAGCCGTTTTCGAGAAATATGCGAAAAACAAGTTTTGGTAAAGTTAGGGGGACCAGCCATATCTCGTCACTGGATTGAGCTATCGGCATGAAACAAAAACTGGATTTTGTTGCACGCCTAGTACGAATTAGTTGCGGCAAAATCCATTTTGTTGCGGCGTTATTTGTGAAAAAGTTGTTATTTCGTAATATTTTAGGGGTCATAACTCAAAAATGAACTAGGGGGCCTAAAAGTTTCATACGCCGTTAAATAGAGGGTAACCAGTACTAATTAGTTGCGGAAGAACCAATTTTGTTGCTGTAGCCGTTTTCGAGAAATATGCGAAAAACAAGTTTTGGTAAAGTTAGGGGGACCAGCCATATCTCGTCACTGGATTGAGCTATCGGCATGAAACAAGAACTGGATTTTTTTTGCTCGCCTAGTACGAATTAGTTGCGGCAAAATGCATTTTGTTGCGACGTTATTTTTGAAAAAGTTGTAGGGGTCATAACTCAAAAATGAAGTAAGGGGGCCCAAGAGAAATATGCGAAAAACAAGTTTTGGTAAAGTTAGGGGGACCAGCCATATCTCGTCACTGGATTGAGCTATCAGCATGGAACAAGATCTGGATTTTGTTGCTCGCCTAGTACGAATTAGTTGCGGCAAAATGCATTTTGTTGCGACGTTATTTTTGAAAAAGTTGTTATTTCGTAACATTGTAGGAGTCATAACTCAAAAATGAACTAGGAGGCCCAAAAGTTTCATATGCCGTTAGATAAAGGGTAACCAATACTAATTAGTTGCGGAAGAACCAATTTTGTTGCTGTAGCCGTTTTCGAGAAATATGCGAAAAACAAGTTTTGGTAAAGTTAGGGGGACCAGCCATATCTCGTCACTGGTTTGAGCTATCGGCATGAAACAAAAACTGGATTTTGTTGCTCTCCTAGTACGAATTAGTTGCGGCAAAATGCATTTTGTTGCGACGTTATTTTTGAAAAAGTTTTTATTTCGTAAAATTGTAGGGGTCATAACTCAAAAATGAACTAGGGGGCCCAAAAGTTTCATATGCCGTTAAATAGAGGGTAACCAGTAATAATTAGTTGCGGAAGAACCAATTTTGTTGCTGTAGCCGTTTTCGAGATATATGCGAAAAACAAGTTTTGGTAAAGTTAGGGGGACCAGCCATATCTCGTCACTGGATTGAGCTATCGGCATGAAACAAAAACTGGATTTTGTTGCTCTCCTAGTACGAATTAGTTGCGGCAAAATGCATTTTGTTGCGGCGTTATTTGTGAAAAAGTTGTTATTTCGTAACATTTTAGGGGTCATAACTCAAAAAGGAACTAGGGGGCCCAAAAGTTTCATATGCCGTTAGATAAAGGGTAACGAGTACTAATTAGTTGTGGAAGAACCAATTTTGTTGCTGTAGCCGTTTTGGAGAAATATGCGAAAAACATGTTTAGGTAAAGTTAGGGGGACCAGCGATATCTCGTCACTGGATTAAGATATCGGGATGAAACAAAAACCGGATTTTGTTACTCGCCTAGTTCGAATTTGTTGCGGTAAAATCCATTTTATTGCGGCGTTATTTTTGAAAAAGTTGTTATTTCGTAACATTGTACCCAAAAGTTTCATGTGCCGTTAGATAAAAGGTAGCCAATACTAATTAGTTGCGGAAGAACCAATTTTGTTGCTGTAGCCGTTTTCGAGAAATATGGAAAAAACCAGTTTTGGTAAAGTTAGGGAGACCAGCCATATCTCGTCACTGAATTGAGCTATTGGGATGAAACAAAAACTGGATTTTGTTTCTCGCGTAGTTCGAATTTGTTGCGACAAAATCCATTTTGTTGCGGCCTTATTTTTTGAAAAGTTGTTATTTCGTAACATTGTAGGGGTCATAACTCAAAAATGAACTAGGGGGCCCAAGAGTTTCATATGCCGTTAAATAAAGGGTAACGAGTACTAATTAGTTGCGGAAGAAACAATTTTGTTGCTGTAGCCGTTTTCGAGAAATATGCGAAAAACAAGTTTTGGTAAAGTTAGGGGGACCAGCCATCCATTTTGTTGCGACCTTATTTTTAGCTCACACATATACTATACTATAGTAGTGTGAGCTATGGTGATCCTAATTTTTTCGAGAAAAAAAAAGTTGCTCCGATTTCAAAATTTTTTATATATCTCTGCGTTTCAGATGATTTTGAAACTTTTTTGTTGCGCCGTCTGTCTGTCTGTCTGTCTGTCTGTCTGTATGTCTGTCTGTCTGTCTGCCTGTCTGTCTGTCTGTGTGTCTGTATGTCTGTCTGTAACGACCAACGCGCATAACTCAAAAACCGCTTGGCCGATTTTAATGAAATTTGGTACCTAGGCTGGGTCTTTAGTCGAGATGGTCCCATTTAAAAATGAACAAAATCCACCGAACACAAACCAAATAAAAGGGTGGGGGTAGATTTCAAAAATTAGAGTTTATGTGAAAATATGGCGTGTGTGATATTAAACGAAAGGTAATTGAGTCTGCAGTTATACAAAATAAATTTTAATTTATTTAAAAAAAAAGGGTGGGGGTATATTTTAAAAATTAGAGTTTAAGTGAAAATATGGCGTGTTTGATATCAAACGAAAGGTAATTGAGTCCGGAGTTTAACAAAATACATTTTAGTTTTTGTTTTTTTCTAAGGGTGGGGGTAGATTTCAAAAATTTGAGTTTAAGTCAAAACATGGCTTGTGTGGTATCAAACAAAAGGTAATTTAGTCTGGAGTTGAATAAGATATATTTCAGTTTTTAGTTATAATAGCTCACACGTACACTATAACTATAGTACCTAGTGTGAGCTTGCATTTGGAAATCAGATCAGATATTCGTGTTTTTGACATATTTGCCATTGATCTTCGGTTGTATGTCAAATCAGAAAATTTTATAACAAAGAATTGCGCCACAGCAAAAATTTCACAATTGATATTTTAGAATTGAAAGCGGTAAAGGCGAAAATTGAATATTTACTTACGGGTAAGGACGTTTTACAAGCAAAAAATTAAATACCTATAAGGGCTCTGGAACGAAATAGCGATGTACAAAATAGCGACTATTAAAATAGCGGTATCGAAATAGCGACAATCAAAATAGCGATGTAATGAAAAGGCGACTATCAAAATAGCGATGTAACAAAATAGCGATGTAACAAAATAGCGATTGTAACGAAATAGCGATGTAACAAAAAAGCGATGTAACAAAATAGCGACTATCAAAATAGCGATGTAGCAAAATAGCGATTATCAAAATAGCGATGTAACAAAATAGCGACAATCAGAACAGCGAAGTAATAAAATAGCGACTATCAAAATAGCGATATTTCGGTTCCGTTTTGACATATAGCTCGACTAAAGGGTTTCTTTCTAAGAAATGTTTCAAAAAAAAAAACTTCCCTGACTTCTCTCCCGGGATCCTAAAGGGTGTGAATCCGAACCGAACCGAACCGAACCGACCCAAACTGAACCAAACCGAACCGAACCAGCATATTTTTCAAAAAAAACTCTCCAGACTTCTTTTCCGGAATCCTAGAGAGTATAAATCCGAACCGAACCGAATTCGGTTCGGTTCGGATTCACACCCTCTAGGATCCCGGAAAAGAATCAGGAAAGTTTTTTTTTAATAAGCTGGTATAGTCAAAATAGGATATAATAGCGCATTTCGGTTCTTTTCGGTTTGGATTAATTTGACTCGATTCGGTTTGGTTTGATTCGGTATTTTGATACATCGCCATTTTCATACATCGCTATTTTGATACATCGCTATTTTGATACATCGCTATTTTGATACATCGCTATTTTAATTGTCGCTATTTTGGTTGTCGCTATTTTAATACATCGCTATTTTGATATGTCGCTGTTTTGTTACAAACGCTATTTTGATACATCGCTATTTTGATAGTCGCTCTTTCATTACATCGCTATTTTGATAGTCGCTATTTCATTACTCGCTATTTTGAACGTCGCTATTTTGTACATCGCTATTTCGTTCCAGAGCCCAATTTTTAACTCAAACTTAAAAAAAAACAAAATGGCTGATCCAAAATGGCAAATTATCTTATTTACTAACCGATTTGCCTCAAACTTGAAATATTCCATTGCTTGAGGTCATTTAACAAAATTTTTTACTCAAACTTAAAAAAAATCAAAACCTACTAGTTCATTTTTGAGTTATGACCCCTAAAATGTTACGAAATAACAACTTTTTCACAAATAACGCCGCAACAAAATGGATTTTGTCGCAACTAATTCGTACTAGGCGAGCAACAAAATCCAGTTTTTGTTTCATGCCGATAGCTCAATCCAGTGACGAGATATGGCTGGTCCCCCTAACTTTACCAAAACTGGTTTTTCCCTTATTTCTCGAAAACGGCTATAGCAACAAAATTGGTTCTTTCGCAACTAATTAGTACTGGTGACCCTCTATTTAACGGCATATGAAACTTTTGGGCCCCCTAGTTGATTTTTGAGTTATGACTCGTACAATGTTACGAAATAACAACTTTTCAAAAAATAAGGCCGCAACAAAATGGATTTTGTCGCAACAAATTCGAACTAGGCGAGCAACAAAATCCAGTTTTTGTTTCATCCCGATATCTCAATCCAGTGACGAGATATGGCTGGTCCCCCTAACTTTACCAAAACATGTTTTTCGCATATTTCTCCAAAACGGCTACAGCAACAAAATTGGTTCTTCCGCAACTAATTAGTACTCGTTACCCTCTATTTAACGGCATATGAAACTTTTGGGCCCCCTAGTTCATTTTTGAGTTATGACCCCTACAATGATACGAAATAACAACTTTTCAAAAAATAAGGCCGCAACAACATGGATTTTTCCGTAACAAATTCGAACTACGCGAGCAACAAAATCCAGTTTTTGTTTCATCCCGATAGCTCAATCCAGTGACGAGATATGGCTGGATGCACACCCTCTAGGATTCCGGGAAAGAAGTAAAGCGCTATTTTGACCTGCGCTTTTTGGCTTAAGCTATTTTGGTCTGCGCGATTTTGACCTGCGCTATTTTGTAAGACTGCCAACAAAACCTAAAAACCATAAAAATAAAATTATAAAATAAAAAAGTCCTGTTCAGCCGAGGTGGACTAGGGAACAAGGATAGGATTTGTGATAAAAATTTAATTCAATAAAGGTGTTTTCGTTAAAATTGTTTTTAATAAAAATATCAAAATAGCGCTGCTACAAAATAGCACGCATCAAAAACGCGCTCAAAGACCATTATTAAACACAGCAACTGTTTGACTAAGAAATCTCTTTCTAATATATTTTTTCAAAAAAAAAACTTCCCGGTCTTCTTTCGCGGGATCCTAGCGGGTGTGAAACAAAACTGAACCGAAACGAACTGAACCGAATCGAAGTATCGGTTTAGTTCGGTTTGGTTTCACAACCTCTAGGATGCCCGTTCGGTTCGGTTTGGTTTCACACCCTCTAGGATCCCGGGAAAAAATGAGGGAAGTTTTTTTTTTTGAAAATATATGTTAGAATGAGGTTACAGGGAGAATAGCGCGCATCAAAAACGCGCTCAAAAAGCATCATTAAAAACAGCAACTGTTTGACTAAGGAATCTCTTTCTAACAAATTTTTTCAAAAAAAAAAACTTCCCTGACTTCTTTCGCGGGATCCTAGCGGGTGTGAAACAAAACTGAACCGAACCGAACTGAACCGAATCGAAGTATCGGTTTAGTTCGGTTTGGTTTCACAACCTCTAGGATGCCGGTTCGGTTCGGTTTGGTTTCACACCCTCTAGGATCCCGGGAAAAAGTCAGGAAAGTTTTTTTAAAAAAAATATTTGTTAGAATGAGGTTACCGGGAGTGGTAATTTATGTTAGCTCCCGCTAAATTTCGCGGTTGTTTATATATATTTTTAAAACCACACAATTGTATGAAGGACAAAGCGGATTTCGCATATTTGGACATACGCACCAACAACCAGTGAGATCCTTGTCGACCGCCTCGAGAAAATAGCGTGTTAATTTCGTTCTCCAACTATTTCAAATATCTACACCTGAAAGTGCTCGATTTTTGTGTACTGAAGCATAGAACTAGAAGCTTCAGCCCTTCAGCTACGTGGTGACATCATTAGATCCATTCAGGGGCCCCTTGGAACGTGGAGAAATTGGCTGCAACTGGTGAGTGCATTTGTATCTGATTACCGTTGTGTGGCACAAATATTTTACCTATGGACGTTTGATTATTTCGTAATTTCATATCAATATATTTATGTTTGCTCGTGCTCTCATTAATTAACTTATACAGTCCATTGCATTTATCGTTTTTCTTACCGCGGATCATGTGAAGCATACAAGGAGGCAAGAAGAGAGGTATTCGAGGAGGAGGCCTTTGAGACGGAGGACCTTCTGAATCTGAGGTGGCCCGATATTCTGGCCTTTGTACAGAAGACGGGCAGATTCCTTAGTGACGGAAGGACGCAGTAGGGGGGATGCCCGGGGGTTGGCGAAAAGGGCGCTTCATGTGCCTAGTCGCCAGGCCTAGAGCCTACCCCACACTACTACTACTACCGCGAGTTAACATAAGTGGTCCTTCGAGCCGGATCAATTATTTAAATTAAATCCATACGACGGTATTAATAGGTCGGCCACTACTTTCATGCCGAAAAACAAGGCGGCCTTGAATTTTCGCATCGTATTGAAACTAGAGAAAGGTGTCGGCGCAGTACTTGTTTTTGGTCCGCTGCTATGGTAACGGGTCTACTCCGCGTGGTATAAACAAAACCGAGAAGGAATCAAAACAAACAAAACAAACGTTCAGTGTGTGTACCATATCATTTTGATATTTAAAACAATTTTCATCAATTGCGATAAATTAGTGCATATTTTCGACAATTCGTCATTTTTCTATTTCAGAAGCATTAATTTAGCGTTAATTGTATATTTACCGACATTTCTCTGATTAGATGTGTTCCATATCATTTCGATATTTAAAATAATTTTCATCAATTGCGATAAATTAGTGCATATTTTCGACAATTCGTCATTTTTCTATTTCAGAAGCATTAATTTAGCGTTAATTGTAAATTTACCGACAATTTCGTCATTTCAAAGGTAAAATCATGTCTGTCAAAAAAGCCGTACAAAAACGCAAGGGTTTTTTATCTGCGATCACCGAGTGTTATGTGTTTTCACAGACCGCGGCAAAGGATGAAAAAGCGAGAAACGAGTTTCAAGTGAGGTATTCCGATTTGGATGAAACCTTCGATAAATGCATGCTGGCACATAATGACGTCATTATGTTGATAGACGACGCGGACGACGAGGAGTTTAAAACGCAGGATGTGATCCTTTCAGAAGCTCGTAAATATTTTTATGCGTGTAAGGGGGTTTACTCTAAAATATTTCCGGTTGAGGCCCCAACCCTTTCGGGATCATATGTTCGACAAAACGAATCTGAAACTCCAAAACTCAAAGAGTTAGGTATTCCCATATTCCGAGGTGATAAAAAATTATGGCCAAGCTTTTTCGATCTTTTTAATAACATTATAGATCAAAATCAAAGTCTAAGTAACGTCCGAAAACTTCAATATTTATTTTCATATCTCGAGGATGAGCCTTTAAAATTGATATCAGGGATTAGCTTATCTGATCAAAATTATAAAATTGCTTACGACAAATTAGTCAATAGATATCAAAACAAGCGAGACCTCGCAAATGATGCTTTAAGCTCAATTATGAACTCCACCTTAAAAAACGAGTCAGCTAAAGAATTACGTAATTTAATTGACACCTTTTCTGAATCCCTAGAAATTTTAAAATCACTTAGCTTTGACGTTGACAGTTGGGACTTTATTATTTTTTTCATTTTGTTAGAAAAATTGGATATTCCGACGCGTTCAAATTTCGAAATGAGTCACGCCAATACTAACACCGAAATTCCCACTTTTCAGTCACTTTTTCAATTTCTAGAAAAAATATGTAAAGTTTTGGAATCACTTCCTCAATCAACAGCACCCAAAAAGGTGCCTATCTATCAAAAATCAAATTCTATGCAAAATCAGTTTGGGCAAAAGCCTACCTATAAATCATCCAATTCGCCTTTTATATGACTGGCTGGCACCTCAACTAATTCAAGTACGGGAATAAAATGTTTCCGGTGTAATCAAGGTCACGTGCTTTCGAAATGTCAAACATTTCTTGATCTCTCACCTATCGATCGCCTATCTTTCGTCAAGCAGAAAAAATTATGTCTAGCGTGTTTTCATCCCTTGCATGGTGTAGATACGTGCAAATCAAAATATTCATGCAGGACTTGCAATAGTAAGAGGCACCACACTTTAACTCATATCTTAGAAACTAATCAAGAGTCTGGAAGCCAAGATACTAGTCCTGTCATTCACACACCACCTGTCAATAATCTTCATGTGTCATTAAATGCCTCAGGACCTTCAGGTACCTTTCTTTTATGCACCGCCATAATAGATGTTATGGACGGTTGCGGAAATTTTCAACCTGTAAGGGCACTGCTTGATTCTGGATCACAGACAGGATTCATCAGTGAAAAGTGTATTCAGCGTCTTAATCTTCCTAGGCGAAGTTACACCACTGAAATATTCGGATTAAATCAGATGTCTTCTTTTACTTCCAAAGGGCTCGTTCAATGTCACATTAAGCCACAAGGACAAGTCACTCATTTACTTAATTTCGAAGCAATTGTTGTTCGGTTCGGTTCGGTTCGGTTCGAACCGAACCGAACCGAACGGAGCCGAACCGAACCGACAACTATGTTCCAATATGCCTACATTCTCTTTAAACGATAATCAGTGGAAACACTTGGAAAACCTTAAACTTGCCGACTTGGTTGCGAGCTATTCGCACAGATATTCAAGGAGGGCAGGGTTCTTGGACAGGTAGGGCAGCCTTCAGCCCTTGAAACTATCTTTGGCTGGGTCGTCATGGGAAAGGTTGACGAAGTAGGTAGTCTTACGGAACGAACCAGTTGTTTTTTAACGAGTCATTCACCTCCTTTAGAGGTCATTCTCCCTAGGTTTTGGGAAATCGAACATTTGCCTAAAAAACAAATCTTATCAAAGGAAGAAAAACAAGCAGAATCAATTTTTACTGCTAGTGTATTACGGCAACCGACCGGTAGGTTCATGGTAGATCTTCCGTTTAAAGATAAAATAAACCCTGACCTAGGAAATACTTATCCGCAAGCTTATCGTAGATTTTTACTTCTAGAAAATAGATTAATCAAAAATCCTGATCTGTACACTGCCTATTCAAGTTTCATGCAAGACTATATCGATTCTAATCATATGAGTTTAGTTTTATCTAGTCAACCAAAGGTCGACGTATTGTGTTTTTTAGCACATCATTGCGTACTAAAGCCGGAAAGCTTAAGTACAAAGTTAAGGGTAGTCTGGGATTGTTCGGCAGTCACCCCAAAAAATATTAGTCTCAATGACACATTGGTATCTGGACCGAAACTTCAAAAGGATATTGCTTCTTTACTCCTTACGTTTCGTCTTAATCCTATTGCCTACATTGCTGATATCAAACAGATGTTCCGTCAAGTCCTTATCAATCCTTATCACCGTCCTTATCAAAGGATATTGTGGAGGTTTTCTCCACAGGACCCACTTTCAGTGTGGGAACTTTCTACTGTCACTTTTGGCATGACATGCTCACCTTTTCTAGCCATGCGTACCTTAAATGAGCTGGCAGAGAGAGAAAAGGAACGTTTTCCTATGGCTAGTACTGTTCTAAAAACGTCAATCTATATCGACGATATCTTGGGAACTAGCCCTTCGCTTTCTGAAGCTCTCTCCCTTCGAACAGAACTCAATGATTTGTTGAAGTCGGGAGGATTTGAACTTAAAAAATGGGCAAGCAATTGTCCCGAGTTATTGGCAACATTGCCAGAGTCCGATCGTCAAGTGCCTCTCTCTTTCGATAAGGAGGAACCCCACTTTATCAAAGTTTTAGGACTTCAATGGCATCCAAGAAACGACATTTTTTCTTATCAATGCCGAATGAAGGACAATCCCCCAACCAAACGTTCTATTTTATCTATCATAGGGACAATCTTCGATCCGAGGTTTTCTTTGTCCCTTGTTGCTACAAGCAAAATTTATTTTGCAACAGTTGTGGATATCGAAAATAGGCTGGGACGAAGAACCAGATTCTTCTATCATCGACTCTTGGAACAAACTTCGTTCTGAATTCCCGCATCTTTCCAATTTTCAATTACCCCGACAAATCAAACTGTCAAAAACCAATACCTGTCAAATCATCGGCTTCTGTGACGCTTCAATTCGAGGCTACGCAGGCGTCGTATATTTTCGTGTAGAAGAGGAAAACAATATATCTGTTTCTCTCATATCTGCAAAATCTAGGGTCGCGCCTATAAAGTCACAAACTTTGGCTAGGCTAGAACTCCTAGGCGCATTTCTTTTAAGCGAATTAATTGACTTCGTCTTATCTAGCTATGAAGGAAAAATAACTTTTACAAATATCGTTACTTTCTGCGATTTGCAAGTCGTATTGCACTGGCTTTCATCCCCTCCTAATCGCTGGCAAACCTTTGTTGGAAATCGAGTCAGTAGAATCCAAGAAATCATTCCCTCAAACTCGTGGCGCTACATTCCTTCTGCTTTGATTGCAGCCGATATTGCGTCACGAGGGGCCACCCCTTCACAGCTCATGTCACATGACATGTGGTGGAACGCACCGTCGTTTTTGTGGTCTCCCGAAAACGAATGGCCCGATTTTCATAAATCAAAAATGCCGATTGATTTCGGAGATATTAATCTGGAGGAAAAGCCAAAAGTCTGTTGCAATGCGATAATTGATGTCAACTTCTTAGATCAGCTTCTTATCAAATATTCATCTATATCAAAAATTCAACGTATCATTTGTTATGTCCTTCGAATAGTTAACCTTTTTCAAAACCATTCCTATCAAAAACCCACTAAGCCGCCGGTCAAAAAAGTTATTTTTGAGAATATTGTTTTTCCTACCACCGGTGAGATGCAAAGTGCGTTACACCTTCTTATCAAACGCGTTCAAGGTTCTTGTTTTTCTGAGCTTTTTTCCGCGTTATCTAAGGATAAACCAATACCGAAACCTTTGCGAAAACTTTCACCTTTTCTTGATGAGAATAATATCATTAGAGTCGGTGGCAGATTACAAAAATCTGACCTTTTGTCTTATTCTGCAAAACACCCCGTCTTACTTTCGAGTGACCATCGTTTAACTACTCTTCTTATCGAGTCCGCTCATCGACAATATCTTCATCCTGGGTTTAAAACATTACATAATCTGCTTTTACAGCAATTTTGGATATTATCTGCCAGACGGGCAATTCAAAGAACCATATCCAAGTGCTTGCAATGTTTTAGAATCAACCCTAAACCCTATAGACCGCCCATAATGAGTTCACTTCCCGCTCATCGAATCAATCAACTTAAACCTTTTTCGAGTGTAGCTATCGACTTTTGTGGACCTTTCTTTGTGATTCCTCATTGTTACCGTGGTTGTAAAGCTTTCAAATCGTATGTCTGTGTGTTTGTCTGTACGGCCACACATTGCGTGCATTTGGAATTAACCATGGAACTGTCCACCGAAGGGTTCGTAGGTGCATTCCATCGATTCATTTCCAGACGCGGAAGCGTGACGCAATGCTGGTCAGATCAAGGCAGTAATTTTATAGGGTTTCGTAACCAATCACTGGATTACGCAAGAAGTGCTGCCACCAGACTTTCTATTCGTTGGCATCTGGGACCTCCTCTCAGTCCACATTTCAATGGCCTGGCAGAAGCTGGCGTCAAAACTTTTAAAACTCACTTTGTACGAGTTGTCGGCGACCAGAAGTTGTCTTTCATGGAGATGTCCACCCTTACCTGTCACATAGAAGCCGTACTTAATAGTTGCCCTTTATCTCCTGCCTCTTGTTAGCCCGCGGATAGAAAACGCTAAATGCAGTGGACTGTAAATATTTTAATTAATGATATCGCGAGCAAACATAAATATTGATATGAATCACGAAATAATCAGACGTCCATAGGTAAAATTGTTGGAACCACACAACGGTAATCAGATAAGTGCACTCACCTCCCTTGCAGCCAAATTCTCCTCGTTTCCAAGGGGCCCCTGAAGGATCTAATGATGTCACCACGTAGCTGAAGGGCTGAAGTTTCTAGTTCTATGCTTCAGTACACAAAAATCGAGCACTTTCAGGTGTAGAAATTTGATATAGTTGGAGAACGAAATTAACACGCCTTTTTCTCTGGGCGATTGACAAGGATCTCCCTGGTTGTTGGTGCGCATGTCCAAATACGCGGAATGCGCTTTGTCCTTCATACAGTTGTGTGTTTTTAAAAATATATAAACAACCGCGAAATTTAGCGGGAGCTAACATAACTGCCCTCCAAAACACACAAATTTAGAATCTCAACCGGACAGATATAGATATAAGAAAAAGAATCGACCGATAAATATAAATGAATGAAAACAGATAAGTATCGTAAGTTTATTTAGATATAACGAAATCCCGAAAAAAGGCAAAACAAACAAACAAAAAATTCAAAAAAAATTAAAAATAAAAAAACCTATTGTAATACCCGGTAAAAGGTAGAAAATTAAAATTACTTTTAATTTGGCAAGAGGCACAGTTTTACAACTGGCCGCTTATAAACACCGGTAACCGTTTTTACCGTCGCAACACGCACCTGACCGTCCCCGCCGGGATGCAGTTCGATGACCCGACCGACCGGCCATTTCAAAGGCGATTGAATGTGATCACTTGTTATGATAACCAAATCATTTAATTTGATATTTGGGGACAAATCAATCCACTTGTGTCGCTGTTGTAGCGTATGCAAATACTCTATAGAATACCGTTTCCAAAAATCATTATGTAGTTTTTGGATTAGTTGCCATCTCGAGAGCCGATTTAGGGGAACCTCGGACAAATCTGACTCCGGAATTTCTGAATTAAGGGGTTCAAGTGTCAAAAAATGCCCAGGGGTAAGAGGTTGAAGATCGTGTGGGTCTGAAGAGGCAGGAGATAAAGGGCGACTATTAAGTACGGCTTCTATGCGACAGGTAAGGGTGGACATCTCCATGATAGACAACTTCTGGTCGCCGACAACTCGTACAAAGTGAGTTTTAAAACTTTTGACGCCAGCTTCTGCCAGGCCATTGAAATGTGGACTGAGAGGAGGTCCCAGATGCCAACGAATAGAAAGTCTGGTGGCAGCACTTCTTGCGTAATCCAGTAATTGGTTACGAAACCCTATAAAATTACTGCCTTGATCTGACCAGCATTGCGTCACGCTTCCACGTCTGGAAATGAATCGATGGAATGCACCTACGAACCCTTCGGTGGACAGTTCCATGGTTAATTCCAAATGCACGCAATGTGTGGCCGTACAGACAAACACACAGACATACGATTTGAAAGCTTTACAACCACGGTAACGATGAGGAATCACAAAGAAAGGTCCACAAAAGTCGATAGCTACACTCGAAAAAGGTTTTAGTTGATTGATTCGATGAGCGGGAAGTGAACTCATTATGGGCGGTCTATAGGGTTTAGGGTTGATTCTAAAACATTGCAAGCACTTGGATATGGTTCTTTGAATTGCCCGTCTGGCAGATAATATCCAAAATTGCTGTAAAAGCAGATTATGTAATGTTTTAAACCCAGGATGAAGATATTGTCGATGAGCGGACTCGATAAGAAGAGTAGTTAAACGATGGTCACTCGAAAGTAAGACGGGGTGTTTTGCAGAATGGTGTTTTGCAGAATAAGACAAAAGGTCAGATTTTTGTAATCTGCCACCGACTCTAATGATATTATTCTCATCAAGAAAAGGTGAAAGTTTTCGCAAAGGTTTCGGTATTGGTTTATCCTTAGATAACGCGTAAAAAAGCTCAGAAAAACAAGAACCTTGCACGCGTTTGATAAGAAGGTGTAACGCACTTTGCATCTCACCGGTGGTAGGAAAAACAATATTCTCAAAAATAACTTTTTGGTCCGGCGGCTTAGTGGGTTTTTGATAGGAATGCCTTTGAAAAAGGTTAACTATTCGAAGGACATAACAAATGATACGTTGAATTTTTGATATAGAGGAATATTTGATAAGAAGCTGATCTAAGAAGTTGACATCAATTATCGCATTGCAACAGACTTTTGGCTTTTCCTCCAGATTAATATCTCCGAAATCAATCGGCATTTTTGGTTTATGAACATCGGGCCATTCGTTTTCGAGAGACCACAAAAACGACGGTGCGTTCCACCACATGTCATGTGACATGAGCTGTGAAGGGGTGGCCCCTCGTGACGCAATATCGGCTGCATTCAAAGCAGAAGGAATGTAGCGCCACGAGTTTGAGGGAATGATTTCTTGGATTCTACTGACTCGATTTCCAACAAAGGTTTGCCAGCGATTAGGAGGGGATGAAAGCCAGTGCAATACGACTTGCGAATCGCAGAAAGTAACGATATTTGTAAAAGTTATTTTTCCTTCATAGCTAGATAAAACGAAGTCAATTAATTCGCTTAAAAGAAATGCGCCTAGGAGTTCTAGCCTAGCCAAAGTTTGTGACTTTATAGGCGCGACCCTAGATTTTGCAGATATGAGAGAAACAGATATATTGTTTTCCTCTTCTACACGAAAATATACGACGCCTGCGTAGCCTCGAATTGAAGCGTCACAGAAGCCGATGATTTGACAGGTATTGGTTTTTGACAGTTTGATTTGTCGGGGTAATTGAAAATTGGAAAGAAGCGGGAATTCAGAACGAAGTTTGTTCCAAGAGTCGATGATAGAAGAATCTGGTTCTTCGTCCCAGCCTATTTTCGATATCCACAACTGTTGCAAAATAAATTTTGCTTGTAGCAACAAGGGACAAAGAAAACCTAAGGGATCGAAGATTGTCCCTATGATAGATAAAATAGAACGTTTGGTTGGGGGTTTGTCCTTCATTCGGCATTGATAAGAAAAAATGTCGTTTTTTGGATGCCATTGAAGTCCTAAAACTTTGATAAAGTGGGGTTCCTCCTTGTCGAAAGAGAGAGGCATTTGACGATCCGACTCTGGCAATGTTGCCAATAACTCAGGACAATTGCTTGCCCATTTTTTAAGTTCAAATCCTCCCGACTTCAACAAATCATTGAGTTCTGTTTGAAGGGAGAGAGCTTCAGAAGGCAAAGGGCTAGTTCCCAAGATATCGTCGATATAGATTGACGTTTTTAGAACAGTACTAGCCATAGGAAAACGTTCCTTTTCTCTCTCTGCCAGCTCATTTAAGGTACGCATGGCTAGAAAAGGTGAGCATGTCATGCCAAAAGTGACAGTAGAAAGTTCCCACACTGAAAGTGGGTCCTGTGGAGAAAACCTCCACAATATCCTTTGATAAGGACGGTGATAAGGATTGATAAGGACTTGACGGAACATCTGTTTGATGTCAGCAATGTAGGCAATAGGATTAAGACGAAACGTAAGGAGTAAAGAAGCAATATCTTTTTGAAGTTTCGGTCCAGATAACAAATTGTCATTGAGACTAATATTTTTTGCGGGGACCGCTGAACAATCCCAGACTACCCTTAATTTTGTACTCAAGCTTTCCGGCTTTAATACGCAATGGTGTGCTAAAAACCACGATACGTCGACCTTTGGTTGACTAGATAAAACTAAACTCATATGATTAGAATCGATATAGTCTTGCATGAAACTTGAATAGGCAGTGTACAGATCAGGATTTTTGATTAATCTATTTTCTAGAAGTAAAAATCTACGATAAGCTTGCGGATAAGTATTTCCTAGGTCAGGGTTTATTTTATCTTTAAACGGAAGATCTACCATGAATCTACCGCTCGGTTGCCGTACTTCACTAGCAGTAAAAATTGATTCTGCCTGTTTCTCTTCCTTTGATAAGATTTGTTTTTTAGGCAAATGTTCGATTTCCCAAAACCTAGGGAGAATGACCTCTAAAGGAGGTGAATGACTCGTTAAAAAACAACTGGTTCGTTCCGTAAGACTACCTACTTCGTCAACCTTTCCCATGACGACCCAGCCAAAGATAGTTTCAAGGGCTGAAGGCTGCCCTACCTGTCCAAGAACCCTGCCCTCCTTGAATATCTGTGCGAATAGCTCGCAACCAATAACCAGGTCCACAGGTCTAGATTTGAAATAAGATGGGTCGGCAAGTTTAAGGTTTTGCAAGTGTTTCCACTGATTATCGTTCAAAGAGAATGTAGGCATATTGGAACATAGTTGTGGAACCACAATTGCTTCGAAATTAAGTAAAGGAGTGACTTGTCCTTGTGGCTTAATGTGACATTGAACGAGCCCTTTGGAAGTGAAAGAAGACATCTGATTTAATCCGAATATTTCAGTGGTGTAACTTCGCCTAGGAAGATTAAGACGCTGAATACACTTTTCACTGATGAATCCTGTCTGTGATCCAGAATCAAGCAGTGCCCTTACAGGTTGAAAATTTCCGCAACCGTCCATAACATCTATTATGGCGGTGCATAAAAGAAAGGTACCTGAAGGTCCTGAGGCATTTAATGACACATGAAGATTATTGACAGGTGGTGTGTGAATGACAGGACTAGTATCTTGGCTTCCAGACTCTTGATTAGTTTCTAAGATATGAGTTAAAGTGTGGTGCCTTTTACTATTGCAAGTCCTGCATGAATATTTTGATTTGCACGTATCTACATTATGCAAGGGATGAAAACACGCTAGACATAATTTTTTCTGTTTGACGAAAGATAGGCGATCGATAGGTGAGAGATCAAGAAATGTTTGACATTTCGAAAGCACGTGACCTTGATTACACCGGAAACATTTTATTCCCGTACTCGAATTAGTTGAGGTGCCAGCCAGTCCTATAAAAGGCGAATTCGATGATTTATAGGTAGGCTTTTGCCCAAACTGATTTCGCATAGAATTTGAATTTTGATAGGTAGGCTTTTGCCCAGACTGATTTTGCATAGAATTTGATTTTTGATAGATGGGCACCTTTTTGGGTGCTGTTGATTGAGGAAGTGATTCCAAAACTTTACATCTTTTTTCTAGAAATTGAAAAAGTGACTGAAAAGTGGGAATTTCGGTATTAGTATTGGCGTGACTCATTTCGAAATTTGAACGCGTTGGAATATCCAATTTTTCTAATAAAATGAAAAAAATAATAAAGTCCCAACTGTCAACGTCAAAGCTAAGTGATTTTAAAATTTCTAGGGATTCAGAAAAGGTGTCAATTAAATTACGTAATTCTTTAGCTGACTCGTTTTTTAAGGTGGAGTTCATAATTGAGCTTAAAGCATCATTTGCGAGGTCTCGCTTGTTTTGATATCTATTGACTAATTTGTCATAAGCAATTTTATAATTTTGATCAGATAAGCTAATCCCTGAAATCAAAGGCTCATCCTCGAGATATAAAAATAAATATTGAAGTTTTCGAACGTTACTTAGACTTTGATTTTGATCTATAATGTTATTAAAAAGATCGAAAAAGCTTGGCCATAATTTTTTATCACCTCAAAATATGGGAATACCCAACTCTTTGAGTTTTGGAGTTTCAGATTCGTTTTGTCGAACATATGATCCCGAAAAAGATGGGGCCTCAACCGGAAATATTTTAGAGTAAACCCCCTTACACGCATAAAAATATTTACGAGCTTCTGAAAGGATCGCATCCTGCGTTTTAAATTCCTCATCGTCCGAGTCGTCTAGCAACATAATGACGTCATTATGCGCCAGCATGCATTTATCGAAGGTTTCATCCAAATCGGCATACCTCACTTGAAACTCGTTTCTCGCTCTTTCATCTTTTTCCGCAGTCTGCGACAACACATAACACTCGGTGATCGCAGATAAAAAACCCTTGCGTTTTTGTACGGCTTTTTTGACAGACATGATTTTACCTTTGAAATGACGAAATTGTCGGTAAATATACAATTAACGCTAAATTAATGCTTCTGAAATAGAAAAATGACGAATTGTCGAAAATATGCACTAATTTATCGCAATTGATGAAAATTATTTTAAATATCGAAATGATATGGAACACATCTAATCACAGAAATGTCGGTAAATATACAATTAACGCTAAATTAATGCTTCTGAAATAGAAAAATGACGAATTGTCGAAAATAGGCACTAATTTATCGTAATTGATGAAAATTGTTTTAAATATCGAAATGATATGATACACCACTGAACTTTTGTTTTGTTTGTTTTGTTTTGTGGTTCCTTCGCTTTGTTTACTGAATCGAGCACGCAAAAGGCACGTGCACCGCCCGGACGACTTCTTGTTCACTACTCGATTCAAGGCCGTTGTTTGGCTTGGCCACAGATTAGGTAAATAATTATTAATACCGTCGTATGGATTTATTATTTAAAATAATTCGGTCGAAGGAGCACTTTATGTTAGCCCGCGGATAGAAAACGCTAAATGCAGTGGACTGTAAATATTTTAATTAATGATATCGCGAGCAAACATAAATATTGATATGAATCACGAAATAATCAGACGTCCATAGGTAAAATTGTTGGAACCACACAACGGTAATCAGATAAGTGCACTCACCTCCTTTGCAGCCAAATTCTCCTCGTTTCCAAGGGGCCCCTGAAGGATCTAATGATGTCACCACGTAGCTGAAGGGCTGAAGTTTCTAGTTCTATGCTTCAGTACACAAAAATCGAGCACTTTCAGGTGTAGAAATTTGATATAGTTGGAGAACGAAATTAACACGCCTTTTTCTCTGGGCGATTGACAAGGATCTCCCTGGTTGTTGGTGCGCATGTCCAAATACGCGGAATGCGCTTTGTCCTTCATACAGTTGTGTGTTTTTAAAAATATATAAACAACCGCGAAATTTAGCGGGAGCTAACACCTCTTCAGACCCACACGATCTTCAACCTCTTACCCCTGGGCATTTTTTGACACTTGAACCCCTTAATTCAGAAATTCCGGAGTCAGATTTGTCCGAGGTTCCCCTAAATCGGCTCTCGAGATGGCAACTAATCCAAAAACTACATATTGATTTTTGGAAACGGTATTCTATAGAGTATTTGCATACGCTACAACAGCGACATAAGTGGGCTGATTCGTCCCCAAATATCAAATTAAATGATTTGGTTATCATAACAAGTGATCACATACAATCGCCTTTGAAATGGCCGGTCGGTCGGGTCATCGAACTGCATCCCGGCGGGGACGGTCAGGTGCGTGTTGCGACGGTACAAACGGTTACCGGTGTTTATAAGCGGCCAGTTGTAAAACTGTGCCTCTTGCCAAATTAAAAGTAATTTTAATTTTCTACCTTTTACCGGGTATTACACTAGGTTTTTTTTTATTTTTAATTTTATTTGAATTTTTTGTTTGTTTGTTTTGCCTTTTTTCAGGATTTCGTTATCTCTAAATAAACTTACGATACTTATCTGTTTTCATTCAATTATATTTATCGATCGATTCTTTTTCTTATATCTTTATCTGTCCGGTTGAGATTCTAAAATTGTGTGTTTTGGAGGGCAGTTATTTTAGCTCCCGCTAAATTTCGCGGTTGTTTATATATATTTTTAAAATCACACAATTGTATGAAGGACAAAGCACATTTCGCGTATTTGGACATGCGCACCAACAACTAGTGAGATCCTTGTCGACCGCCTCGAGAAAATGGCGTGTTAATTTCGTTCTCCAACTATTTCAAATATCTACACCTAAAAGTGCTCGATTTTTGTGTACTGAAGCATAGAACTAGAAACTTCAGCCCTTCAGCTACGTGGTGACATCATTAGATCCATTCAGGGGCCCCTTGGAACGTGGAGAAATTGGCTGCAACTGGTGAGTACATTTGTATCTGATTACCGTTGTGTGGCTCAAATATTTTACCTATGGACGTTTGATTATTTCGTAATTTCATATCAATATATTTATGTTTGCTCGTGCTTTCATTAATTAACTTATACAGTCCATTGCGTTATAAGACGCTATTTTGAAGCAGCACATTTTTGAATCGCGCTATTTTGATGCGCGCTACTTTGTAGCAGCGCTATTTTATAGCAGCGCTATTTTGAGGCAGCGCCATTTTGATGCACGCGATTTTGTAGCAGCGCTATTTTGTAAGGCGCTATTTTGTAGCAGCGCTATTTTGATGCGCGCAATTTTGTAGCAGCGCTATTTTGATGCACGCTATTTTGTAGCAGCGCTATTTTGTAGCAGCGCTATTTTGTGGCAGCGCCATTTTGAAGCAGCGCTATTTTTTAAGGCGCTATTCTGTAGCAGAGCCCTTTTTTAGGCATCGCTTGTTTAATACATTGTTATTTTGATGTCGTTGTTTTTTTAAAAGCGTTTTCTTACAAGCCCAATGAGTGGGGTTGGGTTATGTATGCTGGGTTGGGTTACGTTATGTTAATGAACTGTTTTTTTTATTGTTTTTTTTGAATTGATTAGAAATTAGATAAAGTCTCGTCCAAATTTGCATTTTTAATATCGCTATTTTGATACATCGCTATTTTGATACATCGCTATTTTGATTGTCGCTATTTTGATTGTCGCTATTTTGATTGTCGCTATTTTGATTGTCGCTATTTTGATTGTCGCTATTTTGATACATCGCTATTTTGGTTGTCGCTATTTTGATACATCGCTATTTTGATATGTCGCTGTTTTGTAACAAACGCTATTTTGATACATCGCTATTTTGATACATCGCTATTTTGATTGTCGCTATTTTGATTGTCGCTATTTTGATACATCGCTATTTTGTTACATCGCTATTTTGTTACATCGCTATTTTGATGTCGCTGTTTTGTTACAAACGCTATTTTGATACATCGCTATTTTGATAGTCGCTGTTTCGTTACATCGCTATTTTGATAGTCGCTATTTCGTTACTCGCTATTTTGAACGTCGCTATTTTGTACATCGCTATTTCGTTCCAGAGCTCTATTTAACATCATATTGTCGGGTATGATTTTATTTTAAATCGAACCCTTAAACGAGGGTACCGTAGTAGATCTCTTATGTGAATAAAATAAATCTGAAACAGTTTTAAAAACGTTACAAACTTTAATGAATACAAAATAAAACTCTGTTGCAATTTACAAATTGTTACAAGACTTTTCTTATGACCTATAAAACAAATAAGACCTAAAATATTAAAATAAACTTTATCTTACCAAAATAACAAACTTCAAAATATCCTTTAAATATAAACATCTTATGTTTCTTTACTGACAATTAATTTTAGAGGTTTTAGTTAAGTTCAACAAAACTTAGAATGTAACTACCGACTTGTCTTCTCAAAGTTTGGGTTTTTATAAAGGGTAGGTTTGACCTAAATAATCCATTATCCCCTCTTTGAAGAGCTTGAAGGAACCAAGTCAGTGGCGTTGCTGATAATCCTAAAATTTACTTACCATTCTAGCTAATGAGCTAAACAAGATAAGCTAAACAAAAACAGAGATAAAATACATTTTATAGACAACATTTTTTATCTCACAGTTTTTCCATGTCCAATCACTTTAAAGGGAAAACCCTCTCGCTACTTGCTGTATCCACACGCTCAACCATTACGACTCCCACTCTAGACTTTTCAATAGTTTTTCTCGCCATAACCATCTGCTGTGTAGTGGGCGGCAACCAAATGTTTTCTATTTTGGAGGGAGGCGGAACCACTTTCTTATCTCAATAGAACCATAATTGTGTTTGTCGCTTTTCCAAGATGGTTTCGTACAGTGGCACAGTCAGGGGTTATTTGCATTCCTGACATATGCCCCCCACCAATTTGTCGGCGACCTCGACGACATGACGTTATATGGTCTATGAGGGTTGATTGGATTTGACTATAACCAAACTTTCGAACCATTCATCTTTACTGTGGTACTGACATCAAATGCTGGGAGTTTCTAGGCTGCTTTCGTGTGTTGTGCACCATTGACATGTAACAAAAGTGAGGCATTAGTTCTGAGCTTATACCGATGATTGTTTTAAAATATGAGAGATAATGTTGTTGTCTTTACAATATTTAAAAAAATGTCTTTATGTTTAATTATAAAATTACTTAGTATAAAATTATCAAAATATTAAATCATTTACATTTGCAAAAAAAATACTTTTTGTTTAAAATAAATATGTCCTGAATAGTACGAATACAAAATTAACTATAATAAAAGTATTCAAATATTCCTTTTCAAAATAATTAATTTGGGTCTTGCCAACAGAGTATTTAAAAACTAATTTTCCAAATATCACTTGTTGCTTATTTTCACAAAATTATAAGCAAAAAGTGATTTATATTTTCCAAGAAAAATATCTCTCTCATATTTTCAAAATATTTAATATACATATTTAACCAAATAAATATTATATATGATGCGCGCTCATTACCTAAGACTATGTAAGTAGGTAATTTTCAAAATCGTTTGCTATCGCTATATAGCTATTTTTATTTTTTGTATGTGGAAGAAAAAAAAACCGCCTTGTATTTTCACCTTGTCAGTGAAAGCAAAAAAAGTCCACCTTGTATGTTCACCTGGTATTTTCACCTTGTATATTCATCATGTATCTTCACCTTGCAAGGAACAAAAAATTTTTCTCCAAAGTTTTAAATTATCGTATCCCCACCAAAATTCAAACATGCATGCATAAAATCAAATCAATAAAATAACATCCCCTCAAATTTTCCAAATATTATAGAAATCCAAGTTTCCTACGCTGCAGCTATATTTTTTACTTAAGATGTGCCCATTGGATATATTTTTATATCTTTTTATTCCTTTAAAGATTCAGGGACAAAAGTATAAAATCATCTTTTTTATAAATAAATCAACCATTGTGTGAATTTCAGAACAAAGCTTTGTTGTTCTGTGAGCTTTTTTCTGCTCTTGAAGTCATTAAGATATAAACCAAACTGAATCTGTATATGTATATCAAACTGCAAATTTAGCGTTTTTTGTTTAATTACTTTTAACAAATACAGAGTCTCTCATCAGGAAATATTACATGTTAAAAAAATGTTCTTTATTAAGAAAATAGGTATTGTAATATCTTCAATAATTAAAAAAAATCTTAGTATAAATACTTTTTAATTTTCAACAAAAATTAACTTTTTGGTTAATAAAGCTGACAGTTGAGCTAAATAGCTTTAGGTTAATCTTTTGAGCTAATATTATATATTAAAAAATCTGCACAGTTTTTTATGTGCTATTTGAATTTTTAATATAATGTCCTAATTTTGACATTGGAACAATAGTCCTGTTTCACTGGCTTTCAAAATATGCTTAGCCCGTTTCTCGAGAAATAAAATAAAAATTATTTTACTATTTAGTAAAATTTATTTAAATGCCAAAAGATCTTTTGAGACTAAATTTATGCTAAATATTAAATTTTATATAAAACAGTTAAACTTTTTGTGCAAACTGATTAGTTGTTCGCTTTCTCAGCTACGAGTGAAGCTGAAGGGTCATTGCGTGCTTATTTAGTTCAGCTAATCAATTTGAACACTGGCCATTGCTCATACTAGTATGCCAAATAATGTGCAGTAGCACTAAAAAAAATGTTGTTTTTTTTTTCATTGCTAAGAGATATGCCCTATTGGGGCATGCGCAAAACGTACCCTTTTAAATCTTACTGTTTTTGTATATTTAGCTTTAAGTTTTTCAGAAAATATCAAAAAACATATTTTTTTTTTAATTACTAATTTTTTTCACTCGCCCTGTATTTCGTTGTTCCTGTAAAAGTCCCTACTTGCACAGGTTACCCATTTGTTGCGTGTTCTGTGGTACTTGTGTAAGTTATAAGTATGTTTTAGTCGCTTTTCGTCCTTCCAGATGTTAAATTATAACGTGTGTTCTGCCAAAAAGTTGGCATCAAAGGTCGGTAACGTCGTGACGGTTATTGAAAAAAATAAAATAAAACGTAAATCGTTCTGCTCGGTAATTTATGTATGTGTAATGTGTGTAATCTCCAAAATTGTAAAACGTGTCAACCTAAGAAAAAAATTATATTAGTATTAGTGTTCGTACTAAAATAAATTTAAAAAAAATTCAAAAAAATTGTAAAAATAAGTGGATAAAAATTATGTTAAAGCTCTACATTAGACTTGAATCCTGTATGCACCATCCATCGAAAAAATTAATTTTTTCTTGAAGATACCCATGCAAGTCGTTTTTATGTTATTTTTTGTAGGAAAAAATATTAAAATTATTTTTATTTATAATTAAGTTATAACTTATTTCAAGTTTTTATTGTCAATTTTTTTCAGCACTGAGCAATAGTTATGAAAACAACTAAATTTACAACATGTTTTTACCTTCCTTTCTTGTTGCGACTTTAACTGACTTAAAAAATTGACGTTCAAAGCACTTAACATTTTTAATAGTCTGAAATTTTAAATTCCGACTGACTGTTTCAATCTTTTTTTAAAATAAAATAAAATTTCTAACTTGGTCTTCGGCCTATTTTATAAATTTGCCCTGTATAAATATTTTGCCGATATTTTCTATCCTTGTGACTAAAAACCGTGACTTTCTTTTTATGTCCAGATTTTAAAACAAGAAAAACATTCTGTGATTTTCCACGAAATCGCTTTTTATACCTAAAAAGTTTAGTACATTAACAGAAAAAATTATTTAAAAGATATAGCAATATTGCTATTCTATTTTTATATAAGTTTTTTCCAAAACTTTTTTCGTGCGCCAATTAAAAACAAAGTTCTACTAATTGAGTTAAAGGTTATGTTATTTACTAATTTTTTACAAATCCATCCTTCATTTCTTTTTTAAAATTTATTTTCAATAATTTTAAAACAAAAAACAATTTTTTAAAAATAAAATTTTATTTCAGTTTTTTAAGAATTGTATTGCCTGCTGTGCTGCAATTCCTTAATAACTTTGGTTCATTCTTTACTGTTTTGAAAAAAAAATCATTCAAGAAAACCAAAAATATTTGAAAAATGCGCGTTTTGGGAAAACATTGCTTTTGGGACATAACTATTCACTTTATTTAACTCCATCTGTGTGGCTTATTTCACGGAAGCATAATTAATTGCGACAAAACTTCTTATTTTGGCACTATTTTAATTATGAGAACACGAAAGTCTAATTCATTCAAGTGGCTTAAAAAGAGCCGTTTCAATGACACCTCAAGCGGGTCTTTTGTGGCTAACAAAGAAATACTATGAAATCTTAACTTGTACTTGGTTTTTTATAAACTGACGATGGATTTATTATAACTAAATTCAAAATCATATCTTTATCCCAATACCAGTTTTCTTTTTTTTTAATAAAATTTTTTCGAATTTTCGGAATAATGTCCTACTGACTTTTAAAGTTACAAGTAAGTTTTTTTTTTGCGTAAGAAATATTTACAAAAATTGCATCAAATAACTAAAAAATATTAGGGATTTAAGTGTTTCTATACCAATAATATTTTTAAATGTTCTCACATACGCTTCTAAATATTCAAAAATAAATTTTTTAGTACTTTTTTGAATTTTTACAATAAGTAACTCAATATTTCGTGTTTTAGAGTTCTTGGATTTTCGAAATTTAAGTAAGAAATGCGTGCCCATTTTTAACATGATAACAATAAAGCACATCTTAAAAAATACTAAAATAAAATTAATCAATGTATTGCAATCGAAGATTTTACCTCAGATAATTTAAAAAAATAGTTACCTTAATTTACAGAAAAAATAAAATAGAATTCAACATATTAAAAATTTTAGTGTCTGTTTGATACCTTTATAAATTATAAATATATACTATAAATTTATATAAAAAAAGTTCCTGCTGTACGAACTTTAAAAAATTAACCAGAACTTAATATCTAATATGCTATTAAACTTTGTATTGAACTCAAGTGATTTATTAACTTTAAAAGATCGTCTGGATCTGTCGGAGGTTCTTTTCGTAAAATATAAGAACTTGTGAGTATATCATTATGCAAACCACTTTCAAAATATTCTAAAAAATTAGAAAATGTCATAGATTCATCATATTCGTCACAAATATTTGTTAATCGAAAATAATATTTTTTAATATCTTCATTCTCTTTTTGCTTTGTATTTAATAAACTCATTTTTAATTCACGTTTATAAAAAACTGAGCCAAATTTTTGTAAAAAATCGCCAGATACGTCTTTCCAATTTTTATTTTGATTTTCAGTTTTTTCTTTATATTTTTGAAACCAAGTAAATGCCACATTTAGTAAATACGTGCCAAAATACATTAGTTTTTCTTTCTCTGTCCAAGAATTTTGGACCGCACATCTTTCGAAATGCCTCAAAAAATCACGAGCATTTATATCTGTGGAGGGATTAAATAAATTTGGGGATACAAACTTTGGCTTTGCCGGCGTCCCGGTTTTTAAGTACTTACAGAGCTCTTTTATTAAACTAACCTCTAACCTTGTTATATATTACTAAAATAAAAAAATCGAATTCAGACCAGGGGGTAGCACAACTTTGGGCCCTCCAAGTTTTGAAGAAGTTCAGTTTTACCTGGTCGAAATTCGGTATAGGGTTTGCTTGTCTTATAGTTTTAACATTGATTTAAAATAAATCCAATAAAAAACAAATTGATAAATACTAAATAATTAAAAATAAATTGATAAACAAATAATTATTAGCCAAAAAATTTTTTCTTTAAAAATTATTTTAAAAAACTAAATTTTACTAAATTATTTGCAAGTATTTATTCACACAAGCCTCAAGCCTCCACCAACTTGTCGGGTATGATTTTATTTTAAATCGAACCCTTAAACGAGGGTACCGTAGTAGATCTCTTATGTGAATAAAATAAATCTGAAACAGTTTTAAAAACGTTACAAACTTTAATGAATACAAAATAAAACTCTGTTGCAATTTACAAGACTTTTCTTATGACCTATAAAACAAACAAGACCCAAAATATTAAAATAAAACTTTATCTTACCAAAATAACAAACTTCAAAATATTCTTTAAATATAAAAATCTTATGTTTCTTTACTGACAATTAATTTTAGAGGTTTTAGTTAAGTACAACAAAACTTAAAATGTAACTACCGACTTGTCTTCTCAAAGTTTGGGTTTTTATAAAGGGTAGGTTTGACCTAAATAATCCATTATCCCCTCTTTGAAGAGCTTGAAGGAACCAAGTCAGTGGCGTTGCTGATAATCCTAAAATTTACTTTACATTCTAGCTAATGAGCTAAACAAGATAAGCTAAACAAAAACAGAGATAAAATACATTTTATAGACAACATTTTCTTATCTCACAGTTTTTCCATGTCCAATCACTTTAAAGGGAAAACCCTCTCGCTACTTGCTGTATCCCCACGCTCAACCATTACGACTCCCACTCTAGACTTTTCAATAGTTTTTCTCGCCATAACCATCTGCTGTGTAGTGGGCGGCAACCAAATGTTTTCTATTTTGGAGGAAGGCGGAACCACTTTCTTATCTCAACAGAACCATAATTGTGTTTGTCGCTTTTCCAAAATGGTTTCGTACAGTGGCACAGTCAGGGGTTATTTGCATTCCTGACAATATGAAACTTTTGGGCCCCATTTTTGAGTTATGACCCCTAAAATGTTACGAAATAACCACGTTTTCACAAATACCACCGCAACAAAATGGATTTTGCCGCAACTAATACGTACTAGGCGAGCAACGAAATCCAGTTTTTGTTTCATCCTGATAGCTCAATCCAGTGACGAGATATGGCTGGTCCCCCTAACTTTACCAAAACTTGTTTTTCGCATATTTCTCGAAAACGGCTACAGCAACAAAATTGGTTCTTCCGCAACTAATTAGTACTCGTTACCCTCTATCTAACGGCATATGAAACTCTTGGGCCCCCTAGTTCATTTTTGAGTTATGACCCCTACAATGTTACGAAATAATAACTTTTTCAAAAATAACGCCGCAACAAAATGGATTTTGCCGCAACAAATTCGAACTAGGCGAGCAACAAAATCCAGTTTTTGTTTCATCTCGATAGCTCAATCCATTGACGAGATATGGCTGGTCCCCCTCACCTTACCAAAACTTGTTTTTCGCATATTTTTTGAAAACGGCTACAGCAACAAAATTGGTTCTTCCGCAGCTAATTAGTACTCGTAACCCTCTATTTAGCGCCATATGAAACTTTTGGGCCCCCTAGTTCATTTTTGAGTTATGACCCCTACAATGTTACGAAATTACAACTTTTTCAAAAATAAGGCCGCAACAAAATGGATTTTGCCGCAACAAATTCGAACTAGGCGAGCAACAAAATCCAGTTTTTGTTTCATCTCGATAGCTCAATCCATTGACGAGATATGGCTGGTCCCCCTAACCTTACCAAAACTTGTTTTTCGCATATTTTTCGAAAACGGCTACAGCAACAAAATTGGTTCTTCCGCAACTAATTAGTACTCGTTACCCTGTATTTAACGGCATATGAAACTCTTGGGCCCCCTAGTTCATTTTTGAGTTATGACCCTTACAATGTTACGAAATAACAACTTTTTCAAAAATAAGGCGGCAACAAAATGGATTTTACCGCAACAATTTCGAACTAGGCGAGCAACAAAATCCAGTTTTTGTTTCATCTTGATAGCTCAATCCAGTGACGAGATATGGCTGGTTTCAGTAGCTATACTTAAAAAAATGGTTTTTTGCCTATAAAAAAATAACGGTTAACTTTTTTGACCATATTACTTTTGATTGTTTATGGGCCTTCCGAGCAACAAATAATGCCGCAAAATTGACCTTTCTACTCCTTATCAAATCGGAGATATGCGTGGTCCCCCTGGCTTTACCCTAAAGCTAGAGGGACCGCCGTTTTTATAATAACCACTGCAGCAACCAAATCCGTTTTACCGCAACAAATTAGCAACAAATAGATAGCATTATATGCCAGTAAAAAAAATTTGCTGCCGGTGGCCAGAGAAGTTCTATTGAAAAAAAACAGTTTTTTGTCAATTGGAAGAAAAACTGTAAGTTTTTTGAAAATGTTATTATTGATTATTCTTGGGCCTTCAGAGCAACAATTAATGCCATAAAAATTAGTTTTGTACTTGGCTTTAAATTGAAGATATGCGTGGTCCCCCTAGCTTTACGGTAAACCTGAGGGGACCACATTTTTCTCGTAAACGGCTACAGCAACAAAATTAATTTTGTCGCAACAAATTAGCAACAAATTAGCAACAATTAATGACATCAATTGTTTTTGAGCCCCTTATCATGGTCCCTCCAGCTTTACCGACTCATTAAAAAAACCTTTATTTAATTAAAAATTATTGATATTTTTTAAATCAGTCTTTAAACATTTTTTAAAGGTAATAAAATCTAAATTTTTAAAACTTTTTACAAATACAACATTTAAATCAATGTTGGTATGTGATTTTTGTGAAACTGTAACAAATGAACCAGTCCAAAAAAGTATTAAAAATCTAAATTTTTATTAAAATAAAATTAATACATTCAGTACTAGGATACCCCTAAGATTATAGATGGGTATCTATATTTATGCTAGTACAACTAAACATGTTCTATAGCACTACCTCCGCCAGTTCTCACCACATGCACATGAGAACAAGCTCTATTTTTGTCAATCATGTTATGTGATTTATAGTAGTAGTAATTAATATAAATTATATACTTGCAAATTTTTTCTTGACCTTCTTGATTTATTTTACAGGATGATTTTTTTATAAGTGAAAAACACTTGGTTATTATTTGGAGTCGAAAGTTGAAAAAAAAATGATTTGGTAAATTATGGCCACACGCTGCAACAGTTTTTTGCTATTTCACTAGTTGCAGGGTGTGTCAATAACTTAATTAAACACTATATATATTTTTACATTTTGGAATTGGTCCCTTCATTCTGATTTCAAAAATATTCAACATGTCTATGTTGCCATAAATAATTTTTGTAAGAATAAATAATTTAGTTACAGCAGATTTTGGAACTTGCTTACTTTTTCTCCCCTTGATAAAAGGTTACAAGTAAAAAATCGGGATTAAAATTGAAACATCAGGGATAAAAAGTAAAAATCAGGATAAAAAGAGACACAAATATAAAAACCTAAAAGCTGAATTGTGAAAATAGCTTATTGTAACTAAGGACACTTATCATCACAGAAGAGTTCGGTTCAGTCTGCTTTGCAGATATGTCATGCTTATCATAGAAAAAGCTCTATTGCTTTACGATAAGTGACCTTAATTGTAACCCCCGCCCTCTGGTCGAGCTACAAACTTTTCGCCTCATGTTAAAAAGTACCACTTTTTTTGGAATTTTTTAGTATATACTATTTTCATTCTCATATACCGGATGGGCCAAATAAAACCGGAAATTTTTTTTTCATTATAACTTTTGAACTATATAATCGATTTTAATGGGACAAACTCTACTTGGCAGAGAATTAATCAGTGATTTGAACAAATAATTTGTTTTGTCCGCCATTTCAAAATCCAAGATGGCGCACGAAATAAAAATGTACCCTTCAAAGATGCTCGTTTATTCTTGTGTTGCAAACATATTTTAATAACTTTTTTAAATCATAAAAAAGCAGCATTCCTGCCACGCACAACAAAAGGTATGAATCAGTAAAATCGGTTTGGTGGTTCTAAAAAAACATATTTTTGTTTTAACCATTGTTTTGAATATTATACGATTGCCCTGCCAATCATGTCCGCATTTATTTCCTTATAAATTCATTACAACTGAACCGATTTTGATGAAATAAAAAATATCCTGGTAAGAATTGATTGCTTTTGAAAGATCACGATCAAAGTTTATTTACATCTTAACAATTTAGGATGGTGGACAGAATCATAGTTGATTCTATAAAATGACGTGTTTAGTATCATTTTCTGAAAATGTTTTAGTTTTTTTTTTTAATTTATAGAAAAGCACTACTTTTTCCCCGCACAACAAGGTACAAATTTATAAACAACAAGTGAAATTAAAGAAAGAAAAATAAGAAAAAAGTTTTTCTGCTTCGGCCGGGACTCGAACCCGGGCTCTCTTGCTCTGTACGCAAACATTCTAAACACTGAACTACCGAAGCCATACATAAATTTTCGGAAAAGTTTCATCTATCCAGGCTGCGGTGTCTCAATACAAGAACGAGAGATTCTCAGGGTATTAACTCGACCAAGTCATTAAACTGATTTCTATAATTCTTCCTTCCCACTGTCAAAGGTATAAAAACTCAAAAGTTAGACGTAAACTATCAACGTCTGAAAACATGAGATCACCTTTTCGTGTGTTAAAATTTCTGATCGCAATGGGCGATTGCCAATATGATTCTCAAATATCAAATTGCAAATAATGCAAGGACCTAAAACTATAAACAACAAGTGAAATTAAAGATAGAAAAATAAGAAAAAAGTTATTCTGCTTCGGCCGGGACCCGAACCCGAGATCTCTTGCTCTGTATGCAAACATTCTAAACATTGAACTACCGAAGCCATACATAAATTTTCGGTAAACTTTCATCTATGCAGGCTGCGGTGTCTTAATACAAGAACCAGAGACTCTCAGGGTATTAACTCGACCAAGTCATCAAACTGATTTCTATAATTCTTCCTTCCCACTGTCAAAGGTATGAAAACTCAAAAGTTAGACATAAACTATCAACGTCTGAAAACATGAGATCACCTTTTCGTGTGTTAAAATTTCTGATCACAATGGGCGATTACCAATATAATTCTCATATACCAAATTGCAAATAATGCAAGGACCTATACCAAATTGCAAATAATGCAAGGACCTAAAACTATTAACAACAAGTGAAATTAAAGAAAGAAAAATAAGAAAAAATTTTCTGCTTCGGCCGGGACTCGAACCCGGGATCTCTTGTTCTGTACGCAAACATTCTAAACATTGAAGTACCGAAGACATACATAAATTTTCGGAAAACTTTCATCTATGCAGGCTGCGGTGTCTCAATACAAGAACGAGAGACTCTCAGGATATTAACTCGACCAAGTCATCAAACTGATTTCTATAATTCGTCCTTCCACTGTCAAAGGTATGAAAACTCAAAAGTTAGACGTAAACTATCAACGTCTGAAAACACGAGATCACCTTTTTCTTTTTTATTTGAAAATTGGTATTTGAGAATTATATTGGCAATCGCCCATTGCGATCAGAAATTTTAACACACGAAAAGGTGATCTCATGTTTTCAGACGTTGATAGTTTACGTCATACTTTTGAGTTTTCATACCTTTGTTAGTGGGAAGGAAAAATTATAGAAATCAGTTTGATGACTTGGTCGAGTTAATACCCTAAGAGTCTCTCGTTCTTGTATTGAGACACCGCAGTATGGCCTCCGTAGTTCAATTTTTAGAATGTTTGCGTACAGCGCAAGAGATCCCGGGTTCAAGTCCCGGCCGAAGCAGAAAAACTTTTTTCTTATTTTTCTTTCTTCAATTTCACTTGTTGTTTATAGTTTTAGGTCCTTGCATTATTTGCAATTTGGTATTTGAGAAGGTATAAATTAGTAAAATCGGTTTGGTGGTTCTCAAAAAATCTATTTTTGTTTCAGTCATTGTTTTACATATTATACGATTGCATTGCCAATCCTGTCTACATTCATTTCTTTATAAACTCATTATTACTGAACCGATCTTAGTAAAATAAAAAAAAAATATTGTGTGTGCTTAAGACCACACGGCAGAAGTGTAAACTTCAACAAGGCGAAATTAATAATACTGGCCCATAACGTATTCTGCAAAGCGGACCGAACCGAACTCTTCTGTGTAATGGCCTTCATCTGCATCATCATATCGCTTGCTGAATGTTTCTCACAGTTAGTCGACTCGAGCCGATTTCACACGAATGAGCGTTACATAGCCGAGCCTGACGGCTCAGTTCCATTCACTACCCACAAAAACTGCTTAAAGCGCCTAAAGAAGTTTACACTTCAAAAAATCATGGTGAGAATTGATCGAAATTTGTCGCCATCTTAGAAGTTAAGATGTCGGAAATAATCATACTTGACCCTTCAAAGAGGCACGTTTATTTTTATTTTCAAAAAATGTTTTAGTTTTTTTTTTAATTTATAAGAAAAGCATTTAATTAATTTTTATCTCTTTATATGGAAGAAAAGTAATGTTTTTCTATAAATTAAAAAAAAAAACTAAAACGTTTTTGGAAAATAAGAATAAGCACGCCATGTTGAAGAATCTGATGAATGATTCTGTCCGACATCTTAAATTCTAAGATAGCGGCGAATTTCAATTACAATCTTTAAAGAGCAATCAATTCCCAACATGATTTTTTTTATTTCACTAAAATTGGTTTAGTAATAACGAATTTATAAGGAAATTAATGCAAACAGGATTGGCAATGCAATCGTATAATCTATAAAGCAATGGCTGAAACAAAAATAGATTTTTTGAGAACCACCACACCGATTTTACTAATTTGCACCTCGTTGTGTGGGGGAAAAGTAGTGCTTTTTTATTAATTAAAAAAAAAACTAAAACGTTTGCGGAGACCAAGAATAAAGACGCCATTCTGAAGAATCAAGTATGATTCTGTCCGCCATCTTAAATTTTAAGATGGCGATAAACTTTGATCATGGTTTTTAAAAAGCAATCAATTCTCACCAGGATGTTTTTTGTTTCATTAAAATCGGTTTAGTAGTAATGAATTTATAAGGAAATAAATGCAGACATGATTGGTAAGGCAATCGTAGAATAATTTGCAAAACAACGGTTGAAACAAAAATATTTTTTTAGAACCACTGAACGGATTTTGCCAATTCGTACCTTGTTGTGCGTGGTAAGAATGCAGCTTTTTTACTAGTTTAAAAAATAATTACGATATGTTCGCAACACGAGAATAAACGAGCATCTTTGAAGGGAACATTTTAATTTCGTCCGCAATCTTGGAATTTGATATGGTGGACAAAAACATATATTCGGTCAAAACTCTGATTAATTCTCTGCCAGTTTGTCCCATTAAAATCAATTGTATAGTTCAAAAGTTTTAATTAAAAAAAAAAAATCCGGTTTTTTTGGCCCACCCGGTAATTCAAGAAGTGTAATGATAAAGATATAATTAATCTATCTCTGTTAGATATATACTGTCTGTCTCTATGTAAGGGGCTGTCCTGATTGGTAATGAAAGGTCTTGCCAGGTCCAACAGTTTTTCAAAACTCGATTTCATGTAAGTCTGATATTTACTAAATGTAAATTGCCTTTGTCTTTTCTGTCAAGCCTTTTTTATTAGTATAATACCTTTGAAAAAACTTTTAATAAAAATAATATTTTCCCATCAAAATATAAACAAAAAAGGCGGGTTAGGGTTTGAGGGGTTCATTTGTGGTTTGTTGTAATTTTTGTATCCAACAAAACTCGTGCAACTTTTTCAGGATTCAATTTCAAGGTCGACACTCGCGATTCAAAAAACCCTTTGATTCAAAAAACTCTGCATGGGCATGCATGGGTGGAAACAATAAGATTTCTGCATTGAACAGGAAGCTTGTTGTAAAGTTTCACATTATCATATATTAGGGAACGTTTTATGAGTGCAGAGTGTGGAATGGGAATTGGAATAATATCCCGATTCCCGTGCCACATGGATGGTTGCAAGATGCCTCTTTATATAATTATAAGGCACATAGTTTTCAAGATAAAAGAACCCACCACTGTCAAAATCCTGTGTTTTACAAATAAAGGTCTACAATATTCCCTCAGGTTAGCAACTCAAAGGCATCTCACAGTTGGTTTTTGCAGTGTAAAAACGGAATTTCACCTTTACCTTGAAAAATTCCAATTATATTTAATAAAAGTTTACTGCAGTTAGTTTAAACGCAACCCCATAACTAAGCACGGATTCTATCAAGGCAAAATAGGTAGTGTTAGCGATTTTTTGGCCTAATTCCTTAAAGGTTTTTCGTACTGCATAAAGGTATCCGTCCATGAAGGGTATTTTCCGCACGGATTTTTTTTAAAGCGCGGAAAAACCGCTGTCCACGTCCATGGAGCGTATCTTTCCGCGCGGATTTATTTTCAACAAACCAGTTCAATTCAAATTTTTAAAATTGTTTTTTCGGATATTTTTGGTATTTTTGTTAAAGTTAAAAACATTTATAAATATATATTTTGAACTAAATCATGCATCAATAACCTATATACATAGTCGAGGGTCTGGTGGTTTTGCAGAACAACTCACCAAGAACTTTTTGAAATTTGATAGTTATCTGCCTCATAATACGAGTTCCAGTACCACAAATAGCAGAAGCATAGTGAAGCATAGATTATCATCAACAGAGACAAGTCTAGTTTATGCATTAGTTATCTGCCTCAACATGATATCATAATATAATATTGAGTAACCTCAATGACATTAACACTATCTGAAGCATAGATTATAACTAGCAGAGACAAGTCCAGTTTAGGCATTTATAAAGTTTTTCAACAATCTAACAAACAATTTAGAAACAGAAATAAACAACAAAAAAATTAAATATTAAATTTTCCGTATTTATGTAGCAAGGAATCATATACAGTTTTGTCTCGTTACAAGTTTAATTAAGACTAAAATTATGGTTACCGGTGCTGTTGCAAATGTGATTGTGTGTTGGAAAATTGTACAATTTGTTAAATAATTTTTTTTATTTTTTGTAATAAGAAAAGTTAGGATTAGTGTTATTTTGATATAAAATAAAGAGCCTATTTTTTTAAATTGACTTTAAATATTGTATTTTTCTTAGTTGATGACTATTTATTCTAGTGGCAATTTTATTGTAAAGTTTAATTGTATACTTTTGTCAAATAAATATATTTTTAAATAAATGTGTAATACCAAAGTCTATATTTTTAAATCAAAATGTCTTGAAAATTAATGGGCACAATTAGGAGGGCTGGGGGCTTAGCGCCCTACATGAAATGAGTATACATTTCGGGGACAGACTGACCCAAGTCCATAAACATTTCTGAATGCAATACAAATACTCTTGAAAATAACCAAAACTTTTGCATTTTGTAACAAATTTTTGGCCTTTGGCGCCCCTTTTTTTCTTTAAATGATTTTTTTTTCTAAACATTTACTTCGGTGTATAATTTTTTCAGATATACTAAGTTCCGGTTTTATTTTTTTTGTTATATCTGCATCATGATTTTTCCGAAGGGGACTTCATTTATCTGAACTTTTTGTCTGTAACACAATTTCTTTAAAATATTTTTGTAGCTTTTTAAGTTTTGCGAAAATTTTCTTCTGCAGTACGATTCCTACAAAATTTGTACACCATCCTACAGGACTTTAATAAATTTTTGGTCCTGTAGTGTCCTGTACAAGTCCTGTATAGTCCTGCCTGTGGGGCCACAATAGACCCACTGGTGGTTGCAGTGGAAGGGCTGCAAGGCCCACTCACATATGAATCATCATCCTGTACATGTCCTGTATAGTCCTGTACAAGTCCTGTATAGTCCGGCCTGAGGGGTCCTGTATAGTCCTGTGGGGTCCTGTGGAAGTCCTGTATAGTCCTGTGGGGTCCTGTAGAAAATTTGTACACCTACTGTGGGCAGCTGATCACCCCTCGGATTTTTCCCTAAACTTTCACCCCTCCCCTGTAGTTTTATTTTTAGCAATATATATATATATACCTAGTATTATAGATATTAGGCCTAGATGGCAAAAAGGGCCTACTTGCCGGACCTATGGATAACCCCACCATTAATACTATTAGGCTTGGGCTCAAACCCGCCCCCGCCCAAAGGGCCTGGCTAGTCTTTATATTTTTATTTCCACCAAAAAAAACTGAAAATAAGACATACGTGAAAATAAGTGTTTAGTCTTAAAAAGAAGCTAAACAAACATTTTTAAACTAACAAGAAATTAAGCCTATCTTCCCCCAACGACTCTTATTTTCCAAAAGGTTTTAGGTATTTCCCAAAAACATAATAAACATCGAAGTGAGGTTATGTCACCTATATAACCTCACAAACACAGCGTTTTTTCAAAAAAGTTCAACTTGTTCGAACTATAGCGGAAAACGCGATAACATCACTGGAGGCGAAAATAATAATCAGCTGTAATCAAAATTGGTAAATCGGTCATTTGGTTTATGTCATGTTTTCAATACATTTCATTTTTATCAAGAAATGCAAGTCGTATGTTGACCTTTTGTGATACATTTCTTATATTAAAGATAAACAAGCTCGAATTTCACGAGAATTGTTCACGAAAATGTGTTAAAGAAATTCATAATTTCCGCGCATTTTAAAAAATCCGCTGCAAGAAAGGCGGGAAAACCGGCACCTTCACCAAAAAATTAATTCCGCGCGGATAATATGCTTCATGGACGGGCACCTTAACATCCTGACGCAAGTTTTTTATTTAGGTATGCTATGTGGTTTTTAAAATTTGCTATCAAAAGTCTAAAAACTTTTAACTTTTGCTAAACGCAATAGGACTATTACCTAAATTGATATCATCTACATTAAATTTAAAACTTAAAATTTTTGTTTTTTTAATGTTAAAGCAAATAAAAAATTTTTTACGCCATTTTTTTTTGTGTATGTCTACAGAAATAATAGTCCTTAGTAGGGCCTGTTCTTTATAGTGCCATAATAATGTGGTAACATTCATAAATATTGTAAATAGGTCATTTATGTCAATTTTGATCAGGTCATTAATATACAAAAGAAAGAGGATTGGGTTTTTATAATAACCACTGCAGCAACCAAATCCGTTTTACCGCAACAAATTAGCAACAAATAGATAGCATTATATGCCAGTAAAAAAAATTTGCTGCCGGTGGCCAGAGAAGTTCTATTGAAAAAAAACAGTTTTTTGTCAATTGGAAGAAAAACTGTAAGTTTTTTGAAAATGTTATTATTGATTATTCTTGGGCCTTCAGAGCAACAATTAATGCCATAAAAATTAGTTTTGTACTTGGCTTTAAATTGAAGATATGCGTGGTCCCCCTAGCTTTACGGTAAACCTGAGGGGACCACAATTTTCTCGTAAACGGCTACAGCAACAAAATTAATTTTGTCGCAACAAATTAGCAACAAATTAGCAACAATTAATGACATCAATTGTTTTTGAGCCCCTTATCATGGTCCCTCCAGCTTTACCGACTCATTAAAAAAACCTTTATTTAATTAAAAATTATTGATATTTTTTAAATCAGTCTTTAAACATTTTTTAAAGGTAATAAAATCTAAATTTTTAAAACTTTTTACAAATACAACATTTAAATCAATGTTGGTATGTGATTTTTGTGAAACTGTAACAAATGAACCAGTCCAAAAAAGTATTAAAAATCTAAATTTTTATTAAAATAAAATTAATACATTCAGTACTAGGATACCCCTAAGATTATAGATGGGTATCTATATTTATGCTAGTACAACTAAACATGTTCTATAGCACTACCTCCGCCAGTTCTCACCACATGCACATGAGAACAAGCTCTATTTTTGTCAATCATGTTATGTGATTTATAGTAGTAGTAATTAATATAAATTATATACTTGCAAATTTTTTCTTGACCTTCTTGATTTATTTTACAGGATGATTTTTTTATAAGTGAAAAACACTTGGTTATTATTTGGAGTCGAAAGTTGAAAAAAAAATGATTTGGTAAATTATGGCCACACGCTGCAACAGTTTTTTGCTATTTCACTAGTTGCAGGGTGTGTCAATAACTTAATTAAACACTATATATATTTTTACATTTTGGAATTGGTCCCTTCATTCTGATTTCAAAAATATTCAACATGTCTATGTTGCCATAAATAATTTTTGTAAGAATAAATAATTTAGTTACAGCAGATTTTGGAACTTGCTTACTTTTTCTCCCCTTGATAAAAGGTTACAAGTAAAAAATCGGGATTAAAATTGAAACATCAGGGATAAAAAGTAAAAATCAGGATAAAAAGAGACACAAATATAAAAACCTAAAAGCTGAATTGTGAAAATAGCTTATTGTAACTAAGGACACTTATCATCACAGAAGAGTTCGGTTCAGTCTGCTTTGCAGATATGTCATGCTTATCATAGAAAAAGCTCTATTGCTTTACGATAAGTGACCTTAATTGTAACCCCCGCCCTCTGGTCGAGCTACAAACTTTTCGCCTCATGTTAAAAAGTACCACTTTTTTTGGAATTTTTTAGTATATACTATTTTCATTCTCATATACCGGATGGGCCAAATAAAACCGGAAATTTTTTTTTCATTATAACTTTTGAACTATATAATCGATTTTAATGGGACAAACTCTACTTGGCAGAGAATTAATCAGTGATTTGAACAAATAATTTGTTTTGTCCGCCATTTCAAAATCCAAGATGGCGCACGAAATAAAAATGTACCCTTCAAAGATGCTCGTTTATTCTTGTGTTGCAAACATATTTTAATAACTTTTTTAAATCATAAAAAAGCAGCATTCCTGCCACGCACAACAAAAGGTATGAATCAGTAAAATCGGTTTGGTGGTTCTAAAAAAACATATTTTTGTTTTAACCATTGTTTTGAATATTATTCGATTGCCCTGCCAATCATGTCCGCATTTATTTCCTTATAAATTCATTACAACCGAACCGATTTTGATGAAATAAAAAATATCCTGGTAAGAATTGATTGCTTTTGAAAGATCACGATCAAAGTTTATTTACATCTTAACAATTTAGGATGGTGGACAGAATCATAGTTGATTCTATAAAATGACGTGTTTAGTATCATTTTCTGAAAATGTTTTAGTTTTTTTTTTAATTTATAGAAAAGCACTACTTTTTCCCCGCACAACAAGGTACAAATTTATAAACAACAAGTGAAATTAAAGAAAGAAAAATAAGAAAAAAGTTTTTCTGCTTCGGCCGGGACTCGAACCCGGGCTCTCTTGCTCTGTACGCCAACATTCTAAACATTGAACTACCGAAGCCATACAAAAATTTTCGGAAAACTTTCATTTCTGCAGGCTGCGGTGTCTCAATACAAGAACGAGAGACTCTCAGGGTATTAACTGGCAAGTCATCAAACTTATTTCTATAATTCTTCCTTCCCACTGTCAAAGGTATGAAAACTTAAAAGTTAGACATAAACTATCAATGTCTGAAAACATGAGATCACCTTTTCGTGTGTTAAAATTTCTGATCGCAATGGGCAATTGCCAATATAATTCTCAAATACCAAATTGCAAATAATGCAAGGACCTAAAACTATAAACAACAAGTGAGATTAAAGAAAGAAAAATAAGAAAAAAGTTTCTCTGCTTCGGCCGGGACTCGAATCCGGGATCTCTTGCTCTGTACGCAAACATTCTAAACACTGAACTACCGAAGCCATACATAAATTTTCGGAAAAGTTTCATCTATCCAGGCTGCGGTGTCTCAATACAAGAACGAGAGATTCTCAGGGTATTAACTCGACCAAGTCATTAAACTGATTTCTATAATTCTTCCTTCCCACTGTCAAAGGTATAAAAACTCAAAAGTTAGACGTAAACTATCAACGTCTGAAAACATGAGATCACCTTTTCGTGTGTTAAAATTTCTGATCGCAATGGGCGATTGCCAATATGATTCTCAAATATCAAATTGCAAATAATGCAAGGACCTAAAACTATAAACAACAAGTGAAATTAAAGATAGAAAAATAAGAAAAAAGTTATTCTGCTTCGGCCGGGACCCGAACCCGAGATCTCTTGCTCTGTATGCAAACATTCTAAACATTGAACTACCGAAGCCATACATAAATTTTCGGTAAACTTTCATCTATGCAGGCTGCGGTGTCTTAATACAAGAACCAGAGACTCTCAGGGTATTAACTCGACCAAGTCATCAAACTGATTTCTATAATTCTTCCTTCCCACTGTCAAAGGTATGAAAACTCAAAAGTTAGACATAAACTATCAACGTCTGAAAACATGAGATCACCTTTTCGTGTGTTAAAATTTCTGATCACAATGGGCGATTACCAATATAATTCTCATATACCAAATTGCAAATAATGCAAGGACCTATACCAAATTGCAAATAATGCAAGGACCTAAAACTATTAACAACAAGTGAAATTAAAGAAAGAAAAATAAGAAAAAATTTTCTGCTTCGGCCGGGACTCGAACCCGGGATCTCTTGTTCTGTACGCAAACATTCTAAACATTGAAGTACCGAAGACATACATAAATTTTCGGAAAACTTTCATCTATGCAGGCTGCGGTGTCTCAATACAAGAACGAGAGACTCTCAGGATATTAACTCGACCAAGTCATCAAACTGATTTCTATAATTCGTCCTTCCACTGTCAAAGGTATGAAAACTCAAAAGTTAGACGTAAACTATCAACGTCTGAAAACACGAGATCACCTTTTTCTTTTTTATTTGAAAATTGGTATTTGAGAATTATATTGGCAATCGCCCATTGCGATCAGAAATTTTAACACACGAAAAGGTGATCTCATGTTTTCAGACGTTGATAGTTTACGTCATACTTTTGAGTTTTCATACCTTTGTTAGTGGGAAGGAAAAATTATAGAAATCAGTTTGATGACTTGGTCGAGTTAATACCCTAAGAGTCTCTCGTTCTTGTATTGAGACACCGCAGTATGGCCTCCGTAGTTCAATTTTTAGAATGTTTGCGTACAGCGCAAGAGATCCCGGGTTCAAGTCCCGGCCGAAGCAGAAAAACTTTTTTCTTATTTTTCTTTCTTCAATTTCACTTGTTGTTTATAGTTTTAGGTCCTTGCATTATTTGCAATTTGGTATTTGAGAAGGTATAAATTAGTAAAATCGGTTTGGTGGTTCTCAAAAAATCTATTTTTGTTTCAGTCATTGTTTTACATATTATACGATTGCATTGCCAATCCTGTCTACATTCATTTCTTTATAAACTCATTATTACTGAACCGATCTTAGTAAAATAAAAAAAAAATATTGTGTGTGCTTAAGACCACACGGCAGAAGTGTAAACTTCAACAAGGCGAAATTAATAATACTGGCCCATAACGTATTCTGCAAAGCGGACCGAACCGAACTCTTCTGTGTAATGGCCTTCATCTGCATCATCATATCGCTTGCTGAATGTTTCTCACAGTTAGTCGACTCGAGCCGATTTCACACGAATGAGCGTTACATAGCCGAGCCTGACGGCTCAGTTCCATTCACTACCCACAAAAACTGCTTAAAGCGCCTAAAGAAGTTTACACTTCAAAAAATCATGGTGAGAATTGATCGAAATTTGTCGCCATCTTAGAAGTTAAGATGTCGGAAATAATCATACTTGACCCTTCAAAGAGGCACGTTTATTTTTATTTTCAAAAAATGTTTTAGTTTTTTTTTTAATTTATAAGAAAAGCATTTAATTAATTTTTATCTCTTTATATGGAAGAAAAGTAATGTTTTTCTATAAATTTAAAAAAAAAACTAAAACGTTTTTGGAAAATAAGAATAAGCACGCCATGTTGAAGAATCTGATGAATGATTCTGTCCGACATCTTAAATTCTAAGATAGCGGCGAATTTCAATTACAATCTTTAAAGAGCAATCAATTCCCAACATGATTTTTTTTATTTCACTAAAATTGGTTTAGTAATAACGAATTTATAAGGAAATTAATGCAAACAGGATTGGCAATGCAATCGTATAATCTATAAAGCAATGGCTGAAACAAAAATAGATTTTTTGAGAACCACCACACCGATTTTACTAATTTGCACCTCGTTGTGTGGGGGAAAAGTAGTGCTTTTTTATTAATTAAAAAAAAAACTAAAACGTTTGCGGAGACCAAGAATAAAGACGCCATTCTGAAGAATCAAGTATGATTCTGTCCGCCATCTTAAATTTTAAGATGGCGATAAACTTTGATCATGGTTTTTAAAAAGCAATCAATTCTCACCAGGATGTTTTTTGTTTCATTAAAATCGGTTTAGTAGTAATGAATTTATAAGGAAATAAATGCAGACATGATTGGTAAGGCAATCGTAGAATAATTTGCAAAACAACGGTTGAAACAAAAATATTTTTTTAGAACCACTGAACGGATTTTGCCAATTCGTACCTTGTTGTGCGTGGTAAGAATGCAGCTTTTTTACTAGTTTAAAAAATAATTACGATATGTTCGCAACACGAGAATAAACGAGCATCTTTGAAGGGAACATTTTAATTTCGTCCGCAATCTTGGAATTTGATATGGTGGACAAAAACATATATTCGGTCAAAACTCTGATTAATTCTCTGCCAGTTTGTCCCATTAAAATCAATTGTATAGTTCAAAAGTTTTAATTTAAAAAAAAAAATCCGGTTTTTTTGGCCCACCCGGTAATTCAAGAAGTGTAATGATAAAGATATAATTAATCTATCTCTGTTAGATATATACTGTCTGTCTCTATGTAAGGGGCTGTCCTGATTGGTAATGAAAGGTCTTGCCAGGTCCAACAGTTTTTCAAAACTCGATTTCATGTAAGTCTGATATTTACTAAATGTAAATTGCCTTTGTCTTTTCTGTCAAGCCTTTTTTATTAGTATAATACCTTTGAAAAAACTTTTAATAAAAATAATATTTTCCCATCAAAATATAAACAAAAAAGGCGGGTTAGGGTTTGAGGGGTTCATTTGTGGTTTGTTGTAATTTTTGTATCCAACAAAACTCGTGCAACTTTTTCAGGATTCAATTTCAAGGTCGACACTCGCGATTCAAAAAACCCTTTGATTCAAAAAACTCTGCATGGGCATGCATGGGTGGAAACAATAAGATTTCTGCATTGAACAGGAAGCTTGTTGTAAAGTTTCACATTATCATATATTAGGGAACGTTTTATGAGTGCAGAGTGTGGAATGGGAATTGGAATAATATCCCGATTCCCGTGCCACATGGATGGTTGCAAGATGCCTCTTTATATAATTATAAGGCACATAGTTTTCAAGATAAAAGAACCCACCACTGTCAAAATCCTGTGTTTTACAAATAAAGGTCTACAATATTCCCTCAGGTTAGCAACTCAAAGGCATCTCACAGTTGGTTTTTGCAGTGTAAAAACGGAATTTCACCTTTACCTTGAAAAATTCCAATTATATTTAATAAAAGTTTACTGCAGTTAGTTTAAACGCAACCCCATAACTAAGCACGGATTCTATCAAGGCAAAATAGGTAGTGTTAGCGATTTTTTGGCCTAATTCCTTAAAGGTTTTTCGTACTGCATAAAGGTATCCGTCCATGAAGGGTATTTTCCGCACGGATTTTTTTTAAAGCGCGGAAAAACCGCTGTCCACGTCCATGGAGCGTATCTTTCCGCGCGGATTTATTTTCAACAAACCAGTTCAATTCAAATTTTTAAAATTGTTTTTTCGGATATTTTTGGTATTTTTGTTAAAGTTAAAAACATTTATAAATATATATTTTGAACTAAATCATGCATCAATAACCTATATACATAGTCGAGGGTCTGGTGGTTTTGCAGAACAACTCACCAAGAACTTTTTGAAATTTGATAGTTATCTGCCTCATAATACGAGTTCCAGTACCACAAATAGCAGAAGCATAGTGAAGCATAGATTATCATCAACAGAGACAAGTCTAGTTTATGCATTAGTTATCTGCCTCAACATGATATCATAATATAATATTGAGTAACCTCAATGACATTAACACTATCTGAAGCATAGATTATAACTAGCAGAGACAAGTCCAGTTTAGGCATTTATAAAGTTTTTCAACAATCTAACAAACAATTTAGAAACAGAAATAAACAACAAAAAAATTAAATATTAAATTTTCCGTATTTATGTAGCAAGGAATCATATACAGTTTTGTCTCGTTACAAGTTTAATTAAGACTAAAATTATGGTTACCGGTGCTGTTGCAAATGTGATTGTGTGTTGGAAAATTGTACAATTTGTTAAATAATTTTTTTTATTTTTTGTAATAAGAAAAGTTAGGATTAGTGTTATTTTGATATAAAATAAAGAGCCTATTTTTTTAAATTGACTTTAAATATTGTATTTTTCTTAGTTGATGACTATTTATTCTAGTGGCAATTTTATTGTAAAGTTTAATTGTATACTTTTGTCAAATAAATATATTTTTAAATAAATGTGTAATACCAAAGTCTATATTTTTAAATCAAAATGTCTTGAAAATTAATGGGCACAATTAGGAGGGCTGGGGGCTTAGCGCCCTACATGAAATGAGTATACATTTCGGGGACAGACTGACCCAAGTCCATAAACATTTCTGAATGCAATACAAATACTCTTGAAAATAACCAAAACTTTTGCATTTTGTAACAAATTTTTGGCCTTTGGCGCCCCTTTTTTTCTTTAAATGATTTTTTTTTCTAAACATTTACTTTGGTGTATAATTTTTTCAGATATACTAAGTTCCGGTTTTATTTTTTTTGTTATATCTGCATCATGATTTTTCCGAAGGGGACTTCATTTATCTGAACTTTTTGTCTGTAACACAATTTCTTTAAAATATTTTTGTAGCTTTTTAAGTTTTGCGAAAATTTTCTTCTGCAGTACGATTCCTACAAAATCTGTACACCATCCTACAGGACTTTAATAAATTTTTGGTCCTGTAGTGTCCTGTACAAGTCCTGTATAGTCCTGCCTGTGGGGCCACAATAGACCCACTGGTGGTTGCAGTGGAAGGGCTGCAAGGCCCACTCACATATGAATCATCATCCTGTACATGTCCTGTATAGTCCTGTACAAGTCCTGTATAGTCCGGCCTGAGGGGTCCTGTATAGTCCTGTGGGGTCCTGTGGAAGTCCTGTATAGTCCTGTGGGGTCCTGTAGAAAATTTGTACACCTACTGTGGGCAGCTGATCACCCCTCGGATTTTTCCCTAAACTTTCACCCCTCCCCTGTAGTTTTATTTTTAGCAATATATATATATATACCTAGTATTATAGATATTAGGCCTAGATGGCAAAAAGGGCCTACTTGCCGGACCTATGGATAACCCCACCATTAATACTATTAGGCTTGGGCTCAAACCCGCCCCCGCCCAAAGGGCCTGGCTAGTCTTTATATTTTTATTTCCACCAAAAAAAACTGAAAATAAGACATACGTGAAAATAAGTGTTTAGTCTTAAAAAGAAGCTAAACAAACATTTTTAAACTAACAAGAAATTAAGCCTATCTTCCCCCAACGACTCTTATTTTCCAAAAGGTTTTAGGTATTTCCCAAAAACATAATAAACATCGAAGTGAGGTTATGTCACCTATATAACCTCACAAACACAGCGTTTTTTCAAAAAAGTTCAACTTGTTCGAACTATAGCGGAAAACGCGATAACATCACTGGAGGCGAAAATAATAATCAGCTGTAATCAAAATTGGTAAATCGGTCATTTGGTTTATGTCATGTTTTCAATACATTTCATTTTTATCAAGAAATGCAAGTCGTATGTTGACCTTTTGTGATACATTTCTTATATTAAAGATAAACAAGCTCGAATTTCACGAGAATTGTTCACGAAAATGTGTTAAAGAAATTCATAATTTCCGCGCATTTTAAAAAATCCGCTGCAAGAAAGGCGGGAAAACCGGCACCTTCACCAAAAAATTAATTCCGCGCGGATAATATGCTTCATGGACGGGCACCTTAACATCCTGACGCAAGTTTTTTATTTAGGTATGCTATGTGGTTTTTAAAATTTGCTATCAAAAGTCTAAAAACTTTTAACTTTTGCTAAACGCAATAGGACTATTACCTAAATTGATATCATCTACATTAAATTTAAAACTTAAAATTTTTGTTTTTTTAATGTTAAAGCAAATAAAAAATTTTTTACGCCATTTTTTTTTGTGTATGTCTACAGAAATAATAGTCCTTAGTAGGGCCTGTTCTTTATAGTGCCATAATAATGTGGTAACATTCATAAATATTGTAAATAGGTCATTTATGTCAATTTTGATCAGGTCATTAATATACAAAAGAAAGAGGATTGGGTCAAGAACAGAACCCTATGGAACAACGTGAGCGATTGACTTGCAATCTGAAGTTGTAATTCCATTTACAACCATTGGTTTTCTCCACGTAAGGTATAATCTAACATAGGATAATGTTTTACCTCCAAAGCCATAAATATAGAGTTTTTAATTCATGATTAACACAATCATGCACATTACAAAAGTCGCAGAAAACTGCTGAGGCATCTTCTTTTTAATTTAATTTTAGATTTGGTTGTTCCCAAAATTATGGTTTTTTAAAAATTCATTTATTCGTATTTTTACTATTTATCTGCTATTTTAGATAGAGTAGATTTATGTAAAGGTATTACAGGCGATTTTAAGACTATCAGGAGATTGTTAAGACGGTTATAGAAATTTTATTAATTCTTGGGCTGTGTTTGTTTTTAATATTATTAATAACTTTTTTATCTCGTTAATGTTTGTTGTTAATAGAACAAAATTTTCAGTTATGTATGAGCTTTGGAATTCAGGTTTCAAAGCAGCCGTCAGTTTTTCTGCAAGTATGCAAAAGTAGTTATAATTCTAGCTGTGGGGTTATGTGTTATTTTTCCTCTTAGGTCATTGACTGATTTTTTGCTTTGGATAAACGATTGCTATAAAATATATGTCACTGTCACTAGATGCGACAAGTGTTTCTGTTTTTATAGTTTTTGCAAAGTCAGTTGAACAAAGATAAAAGCCGACCATCGGCATATCCTTTAAAGAAAGTGACATGGGCGGCGGTAGATATACTCATGAAAATTATTTCATTTAATTATGGCGTAAACTAAAGAAATAAAAATAGATAATAAAACTTTCTATTCCTACACCTACAGAAACGACACTGATTTGTTTTCTAACTCTGCATACTGCCGATTAAAGTGGTCCCGAAATAAACCCCTGAAAGCAATTAAAAGCGCATCTCAAAAAAATCTGCCAATCAGGTGCCGTCCATCCTCCTGGCCTCGGTTGGTCGGAAAACAAATACTTTGTGGTTGGACCGCAAAGAGCCGCGCCTTTTCTCTGTCGGTAGGGTTAAAATTATACCAGGAAGATTTTATATATATTTGAATAACTTTTGAAGGGCAGAATGAAGCAAAATTATTAGGAGTTAATCAAGTGACTTTGCAAAAACTATACTTATATAAGTTATAAGATTTATATCCCTTGTAACTCTTTTCATATATAAAAGTAATCTCAAATTGTATGCAGAGATATGTATGTCTTTCGGGTTTTCTTTCTCATATTGCACACAGGAAATGAAACATTAAAGCGCTCAACCAATTAAGAATGAAAGGGTTCAATTTAAGATGAGAATAAAAAAGACAAGGCCCCTAATTGCAAATAACGTTTCTTTGGTTATGGTGCGTGCCTATTCTCGTACAGGGACTGTGCAGTCCATGCACCAAACACGTTTAGTTGCGGCATGCATGTTCCTGACAGTCCCAGAATCGGAGGCTCAATTTTTCGTATTTGATGTGATATAATATTATAAAATACATTTTTCGAAATTTTAGCAAACTGCACGCACAAAAATATATTCCACCTGTGGGTATATAGTGAATTTGGATTTTACATGTGATCTGCAGTCCAAGGACTGCAAGACGCCTGCATGTAAATTGGCACTCCATTAAGTTTTATTTGGTAAAAATTTCAAACCCCACAACACCACGCGGTCGCCCAATCGCCCAATGGCCCAGGCCGGGCTTCATAAGGACCGGAATAAATACTGCCTTCCTTTATTAAACATAAATAAACCTCTTATTTTTAATTTTTTTGACTTTACTTTGTAATGTCGATTTTTAAAAGACCAGCTGTCAGCTTACAATGTAAAACTGTCAAGATACTACCTGATACTATTACTGCCTGCCCTTGCAATAACTCCCTAATGTAAATGACTTGACTTGTTGAATTATAGGAGTAGAGTAGTAAGGGGGCTTCTGGCGCATTTTAACATGTAACTCTACATACGACAAAAAGCTGGTAAGTTTTTGGATGTATCACAGAATATTGCTTAACAGACAGTAATTTTTATGTGACACATCTTGTGCTACTTAATATAACCTTTTAAAGGTTCTGAATTGACAACTTACCTGTTTATTTTTTACTTGACAATTCGTATAATTATTGAGCTGTACTGCTACTCACTATCCTACGCTTGCGGAATTTAAACCCAAACAGTCGGCTACTTGATAAGCGGTTATAATACTTTAACAAATGCCAATTTAGTCATACCAGGCCCGCCATACAGATTTTGGTTTTTTTTGTACAAATTATTTTCTTTTTACCTTGTTTCATTTTAGTTTTTAGTACTATATACTTCTGCTATATTAGCCAGTTAAAGATTAGAATTTTATTTTACTTTCTAATTTTTAGTACTGGGTACTTGGGACAGGTTAATAGTAATTACACCAGATTATGTTTTATTTGTCTATTATAAAAAAGTATTACATAGGAATACAGTTATTCATAATTCAATACGGTATAGATGGAGACTCACAAATTCTATTTAACATTATAGTAGGTATATTATAATAACATTATAGGTACTACTTATAAGTATTATTAAAAAAGTTTATATAATTATTTTTACAATAAATTATATTAGGTCTTACCCTATACATATGCTAACTTAAATTACATACTTAGAGTTTGCTAAAAATATTTAAACAAACACTATATAAACAAATACCACATTATTAAGATTACATTAAAACTAAGTTTTCACTTAATACTATAGTGCCCCCACGGCAACGTTTCATAAGACTCTTTTGAAATAGACCGTTTGTCATCCAGGGGACTTCCGATTTTTATCTGTTTTACAGAGTAGAGTCTATGTTTTTCGGATCTTATAAGATTTTGCGTAACCATTGTTTCTTGATAGTTATTTAGGCAGTCGACATAGTCATCGAATGATATTTCCGATTTTACAACATTTTGCTTTACGCCTTTAGCTTTCTTAGTCACTTTTGCAGCTTCACTTTTTATACCAGCTACTTTTGTAGCGTACATTTTAGCTCTGAGGCCAATAAAATGTGTCATTATTTGTCCATTGTTTTCATCTTTCATCATCCCTAAAACCTTTTTATTTACTCTAGGAATGTTATATTGGTTATCTTCAGCATAGTCAGATGTATCAAAGGTGTGACAGCAGTCGCGCCGTATGGACTCGTAAATGTCATGATTTTGGACGTTATAAACTAAACTATCAGTATCTGTATATGCCACAGTACAATCCTTACCAAAAGCCGGTACCATGTAGTTATAGTGAAAATCATATATAGTTGTTTTGGCAATGTCCAAAATACCCACATATATCGGTTTATTGAAATATACTTCTGTTTTTTCAAGTTCAACGGCAACCAAATTTTCATTAAATTCCCAATCGTCCGTCCCAGTTCTTAATTAATTTTATGTTACTGTGATTTCTAATATTTTCCATTGTTTTACCAAACACGGCGTTATTCATTAATTTAAAAAGGTTTTTCTCAAACTCATTTTTAGCATCCTGCCTTAATTGAGTATTTAAGTCAATATAGGGTTTCAGCCATGCGGACTGCTTAAAGCATAAAATTTTATGAAATTTTTCAAGTTTTATACCAAGTTTTAATGCTTGCTTTAAATTTCTATAATGAATTACATAGCCACTTTTATTATACAGTGTAGCCATAAGTTTATTTTTAGTGTCTTTAGTGCCAGGTGGGCACTGATGCTCAGGACATAGAGGCAAGTCATAGAAATAGTCGTGTAGTTCCACAGGAATGCACAAGTCGACTTCTAGAATATATCCATTATTCGAGTCATCTTAAATTTTATTAACATCAAAATTGAGCATTTCATTACTTTCTAACCAATAAAAATTTCCATAAGGCAGAAACTGACTCATGCTAAACCCATACTGATTGTTTATATTAAAATACATTAGAAAAGATGTTTCTTTAGTTAAGTCGTAGTTTGGCATATATTTATTATTTGCCTCCACATATCTTTTAGAACATTGACTTAACCCTCCTCTAATACCGCGTTCTATAAATGTGACCATATTGTAGTCTGTCAAGAGTTCTAATTTTTGTTGCGTGCGGTACAGCATGCAATCCCATGTATAACCGGGAAGGGTAAAATAGTTCGCAGGGTCTAAACCATACGTTTTATGACAACTTTCCCTAAATTGCTGGAATACCTGCATTAAGAGGATTATGTCAACTTTCATGTAGAGTTCCATATAATCTTGTATGGTTTTACAACCAAAGGTTTTCCACACGTTCTGTGCATATTTATAAACAACTAACGAAATTTCTTTATTTTCTAGAGAATTGAAGAAATGGAGTTTTTTCGGTAAAGATGTCTCTCTTAGTTTTTCCCAACTATCCATGTAGTCATAACAAAATATACCCTTATGATAAATAAGTTTGTATTGTTCATCAGACAAATTAGGAAATTCATTTCTAATCAGCGGATAGTCCTCAAGATTTGAAGCCAGCTTATCCAAGCTACTGGCCATAAAGCGGAACGAGTCAATAAATCTAAACTCAATTAAATTTTCATTAATTTTTTTCGTAAATGCAATATACTTTTCTTTGTTCACGGGTAACAGGCTTATTGATCCATCTAAATTGGCGATGTGCTCAATAATTAAATGTCCATCATAAGAGCTAAGGTTGTGAAATACCACAGGGACAGTATGGCTATCCTGAAAATTCAGATTACAGCTTTCATGCGCTGGTCCACGATACTCTGAAGTTAGGTGACAGTGGTCGCGTATTTTCTTTTCACCGCTTAAAAACATCTGTTCACAAATATGACATTTTGCAGCTTTATTATAGTCAAGTTTTTGTCTTTTACTTAAAGGTTCTATGGGCAAGTCACAGAGAAATACAGTTTCCAAGTTTTCAGCAAACTCCAGTAATTGTTTGCTAAACCATTCCATACAGTCAAACCCCGTGTATGATCGATAAAATGATAGGGAATCATCATAAGCACATTTTACGTAGTACCCCACTGAACAAGGCACATGTCGTTGATAATTTTGAGTTTTTTTTCCGCTGTTTTCGTCAACAGGAATTAGCAGGCACTCAATGTCTCCATAAACAATGAACGGCGTAAATTGTTTATTTTTAAAGTTTTTAAACTCATTAATTTTTCTTTCTTCACTTGGTAGTTTGGGCACTACAATGCTACCAATAATTTTGCAGTCTTTAATATGCTGATTAAGTCCAGCCTTAGAATAGAAGTAATGTAGGCATCTATCACATACCCACTTTGAGACTTTCTTTTTACTTAATTGCCTACTTACTAACCTCGAAAGATTTTTTATCCATACAAAGTGGTAAGTTGGTGGGATCAGGTCAGATATGTCTTCATTCTTCAAATAATAATTATTTTGTAGCATCAACAAGCTAACATGTTTTTCAAGATTTTCGCTAGAAATGTACGCAGGTAATACTTTAAAACTGACGATACACGTTTATGGAAACATTATTTTGCTTTTCGAACCGGACAACCTGGTTTAAGTTCATCGGAAACTTAATACCTTTTAGGTTTAAAACATCTTCAGGATGTGGATATGATGAAGTTCTATTTGAGCTTTGTTCAACAGGAAACAATGCTGATACGACCGCCCAGCCAAAGCACAATTTATCAACATTTTGTACATTCACACAAGCTTTTTTATCTAAAATAATCTTAGGTAGTTCCAAATGACGCCCTGCTCGCTGTGCGGTATATTTATTAAAATTGATCATAAGATTATTTATTTTTATTAGGGACCAACCAGATTGGTTCTGCTCAAATTCTTCTATTTTTGTCAAAAGTAGATTCTTAACGTTCGTGTCAAACCAGTTCGTTAAATTGGTTTGATTATCAATCACGGCATTAGGAGTACTAAAATGTTTTGTTTTAGAAGATTGTACGCTCATAAATATAGGTCAAACCAAATTTGTCAGAGTAGTAATTAGTATAAGTAATATTGTAACAGGTTTAGTAGGATGTTATAGATTACCTTCTCTAGATGTAAACAATTTTATCCAAGATCTTCATAATTTATACTTTGAAAAGATAGAAAAAAAGTTCGGGATAGAAATTTTTTTTGGTGACATAAATATAAACATAATGGAAACAAATAAAATTAAAGTCACTGAATATCTTAATTCTTTACAATAATTTGGTTTTTATAGCATGATAAACAAACCAACCAGAGTTCAACATGGTTGTAGACCTTCTATTTTAGATCATTTTTTTATTAAAAACTTAGAAAAAATAAACGGAACACAAATACATACGCAATCTCTAGTTATGCAAAGTGGACTGTCAGATCACTATCCCATTACACTAAACATCAAACTAAAAGAACATAACGAAACACAACAAAACACCAAAAGTATCAAAAAAATTGACTTTAAAAAACTAAATATAAGTATGAAAAACGAAAATTGGGAACAAATTTTGCAGTCGCAGGATGCGGATTATTGCGCTAATAATATAATTAACAAAATTAAAAAACTTGTCGATACAGCTACCGAAAATAAAACAATAAATAGCAAACAAAAAAAACTTAAATCATGGATAACACAAAGTATAATAAACTCTATCCGGCAAAGAGACAAATTAAAAAAAATAAGCACAATTACCGACTGACGACCATAAAAAATTTCGAGAATATAGGGATCGTCTAAGTACAATAATAAAATATACAAAAAACTCTTATTACAGTCAACAATTTCAAACAACCAAAAATGACCCTAAAAAAACATGGAAGTTAATAAAACAAGCAACAAACGAAAAGGAAAAAAACGACTCGAAAATTCATGATTCGTGATTGACGACGCAGGAAAAGAGAGGTATGATGGTGAAGAGATGGCGGAGTCATTTAATAATTTTTTTAGTGAAGTAGGGAAAAAAATGGCAAATAAAATACTACCACCCACTGTAAGCTTTGACGTTGAGAAAAAATCCGCTAATGTATCAATGTTCTTAAGACCAATTAATAAAAATGAACTAATTAATGAAATTAGCAATCTTAAAAACGATTCAGCGCCAGGATGGGATGGAATCGCAGTAAAAGTTATAAAAGATAACCACTTAAGCTTAATACCTCCACTTTTACATCTTATAAATCTAATTTTTAAAACAGGGTACTTTCCGGAATATCTTAAAAAATCAATTATTACTCCAATACATAAAAATGCTGACAAAAGAATATTAAACAATTACCGACCAATCTCGTTAACAAGCAACCTCTCAAAACTAATAGAGAAATGTATCAAACTAAGACTCATTGACTTCCTGGAAAACAATGATCTGCTTTCTAAGAACCAGTACGGGTTTAGACAGAAAACCAGTACTGAAGATGCTGTTGTCTGCCTGACGGATCACGTCAACCAGGCCTTCTTGGGGAGTGAACGATGCATGGGTATTTTCCTTGATCTGGGGAAAGCATTTGACACTGTGTCACACCGAATTTTACTGAATAAATTAAAGAAAATTGGCATTAGGGGTGTCGTTTATAACTTGTTTGAATCATTCTTACAAAACAGAAAGCAATGTGTAAGAATAAATGGCACCCTGAGCACAGAAAAAACGGTGGAGTTTGGTGTGCCGCAGGGGACGGTGCTAGCCCCAGTATTATTTAACATTTATGTTAATGAATTGCTCAGTTTACTGCCGCGGGAGCTGGGGATCGTGATCTGTTTTGCAGACGACACAGTTATTATTATAAAAGCAAAAAATTGGGCAGAAATTGCACAAAAAGCAGAAAAGGCAATGAAAATAATAAAAAGTTGGTTTGATAAGAATATTTTAACATTAAATATATCTAAATCAAACTTTGTCTGCTTCTCTATTACTAAAATAAATGCATCGCCAATCACAGAAATAACGGTCCACAAACACGATTGCTTAAACCGCACCCAGTGCAGTTGCAATTTGAAAATTAAAAAAAGTGACGAATCAAAATACCTTGGAGTTATCATTGACTCCGAACTGAGATGGAAACAACATATTCAGTATATTTCTGGTAAAATAAGAAAGCTAATCTATAAATTTTATCAACTTAGACAAATGATGAACATTTCTATGCTAAAAACAATATATTACGCCCTAGTTGAATCCATCCTAAATTACTGTGTAACTGCATGGGGTGCGGCAAGTAAAACCATAATCGAATCACCCAAAAGTATATCCTAAAAGTAATACTAAAAAAAACCAAATTATACCCTACTGAAGATCTATACAATGAATCAAAAGTACTACAAATAAACCAAATATACATAAAATCGGTAGTAAGATACACATGCAAAAATCCAATATATCTAAATATTGTACAACATAACACTACAAGACATGCACAAAGTATAAGTGCTACCATCCCTAATACTAGACTCACAAAATGTCAAAAAAACCTCTTTTACTCTACTCCAAAAATTTTTAACATGCTCCCATCTGAACTAAAAAATAAACCTTTCAAAAAGATTAAAAAAAAACTACACTCATGGCTAATTGACAACAAAATAATGTGGTTTAGCGCCTAAAGTATTGTAAAACGGCTTTGAAATAATGTAACTTTTAATAAAAAAATATCCTATTTTTAAACTATTTAACATACATAAAAGATAATTAAATTTATATAAAATACATAATTAAGTTATTTATCTTTAGAATTTGTAACTATATTTATTTAGTATAACAACAAACTAAAGTGCAAACACAGATGTTTCTTCCATATTGCACTTAGTTTGTTATCATTTGTATTTGTATTTAAAAAATTTGAAATATATTTGAATTTTTTTTTTGAATTTGAATTAATTATTTGCTTTTGCTTGGGAATTTGAAAATCTCCACTTAAAATTGTGTTTACTTTCACCATTTCTTGTTTTTTTAAAACGTTTTTAATTCTACTTTTAAATAAGCTGAAGCTATCCATCAGAAATTGATGGGCATCGGTGTTTTTTAAATTTGTAATTACACCACTTCTTACCCTACTGTTAAAGGCTGACTTCACATCTTCCCATCTAACCCGTTGTTTTGCGGTGTTCTTGTTGATGACATTACCACCTCCCTGCTTTATGTTTGTCTTCAAGTGATGCTTAAAGCCTTTCGCTTCTCCAAGACAGGCAGTTAGATGGGCTTTTTCATAAACCGTCCCGGACTTTTTTAGGGCAATGCTTATTCTTCGACTAGCGTTGGCGCAGTCCTTCAAGATTTTTTATATTTTTGTTGCTTGATTAACACTTTCTAATTGGTATTTTATTTCATGGACTAACTTACTTGCAAAACTCATCTTCAGATCGATTTGATGTAATAACACTACAGAGAGTTCGGATTTTTCCAACTAGCAATTTAGTTAACAAATGCAAGTTTTTAAATGCTTATGTTAATTAACAATTAACAGATTTTTAAATAAACACTACACTTTTTTTAAAATTCACTAACCGCAAACTAGCAGAAGAAGAATCGTTCTTTAACTCGCACGTTTAGCTATAGACTGACAGAAAAATGACTTGCAGGAGCTTTTGTAAATGGGATGCCCCTTTTTTTAGGCACAGTGTTGCCAATGTTTTTACATGGTTTATAAAAGCTATTTTGTTAGAACCCGGTCAAAGTGTTTAAAGGACATTTTAATAAATAATTAAATAATTTTTCGCTTTCAGTATTTTCAATACGGACTATTAGAACCAGTGTCTATAGAAGTAAACTGAATTCTTTTAAAGAAATTGAAACTCTTCAGTCACCTTTTTTAATATAATATAAATGTTGAGCAGCTATTTATTAAAACCTTAAATTTGATTACATTAATTTTATCAAAATTAAATTAAATATTCTTACAAATTCTTTTTTTTTGTTTTGTAATGTTCTATTAATGCCAGCGGAAGAATTATTTTATAACTAGCTCTGTGGTGAAAAGAATCCTAAATAAGGAAGCATGGGGTAGCCAAAGAGGAAAGAAAGGGAAAGAAAGACGGTTTTAACAAGTTAAGAAAGGCAGATGTTTTCCTTGGGGGCTTTACCTGCTTTATGTAATCTTTAACATAAAGTTTTTAGAGTTTTGATCCCAAGTTATTATAAAAAGAATTACTAAGATTAAATATTAAATATCTACGTATTACATTTTTATAGATTGCATGTACTTTTATTAGTACTTTTATTTTATTTGTTGAGTTTTTGTACAGGTATAACAGAAAAACTATCACAAAGCTTATTTATTTAAATTATCTCATGTTATAACCCTTGCGGGTGTTTACAGCGCCCTGTAGGACTGTACATGTTTTCTTCGAATCGCAGACTTCTAACTACTTATATTCTATATTTTCTGGTTCTAATCACACAGAAAAATTGTATCCCTATGTGCTTGTGAGCTTAAAGAAATCAAGTTATGCGTACATTTTCTACTAGTATTTATCCCAAGTAGGCATCAGGTAAGTGCGCGACTAACGTAATGGGTCATTTTTATACCTAGGTTAACCCAATTCTTACAGGACAGACAGCATGTGTCGCCATTTCACCTTTGTGTACACTCAAGTTCCCACTTTTCATTAAAATAACTACATTTAATTCACATTTTTATTTTTCTTTAATATTACATATTATGTACTCGTTTTAGTCAAAGTCAATATTTAATTTTAAAAATGTTTTACCATTGCTTCTTCTTATGTTTCTTTTTTAGCGATTACAAATAGTACTAATTGTTCATAGTATTGTAAGTTTTATATTAATCCATCCATACGTGCCCATGTCAAATTCCGATAAGCCGAATCTTGGAGAATCACCAGAAGCTAATATTAATATTTAGTATTAAGATTTCAAAAACAAAATACAAATTTGTATTTTGTTTTAGAGATTTAGTAATAAAAGCAAGTATTTCATAAATTAAATAGACTCAGAACCGGTCTCTATTTTTCTCTCTGTTCATAATTTTTGCATGTAGTATCATTTATCGAATATGCTCCGCAACGCTTCTTATACACACACTCTATTAAGTTGATTATTTAGATACCACCTGTGCGCGAATAGGCACAAAAAGACAGATATCTGACACCTTTTTATTACATCAGCTTAGTTCATTACCAGTTTAAAACTTATGATCTAAAAACGCCATTTATCACTTACTACTTGCCTTAGAAGCCGTAGGTGTTTCTCTTAAAACTAACCTGACCTTACAGGTCGTTTCGATCCAATTTTTTAACAATACATATTTATATGTAGGTGTTTAAATTTTTTCTTAAACTAGGCGTCAGAATGCGTACGCACTTGGGTACTGCGTGAATAATGATCCACATTTGGATCCAAGACAATTTTTACCTTGACGCACAGCCTCCCCTAATTAAAAATAAGTTAATGGGGTTGTACTCTATAAGCAATAACATTGATCATTTTTATCAATATTTCAAGTTTTTAGCCTAGAACACATATTTTTAAGCACTTAACGGAGTTTAAACCATAAACTAGTTTTGCTATTTAGTACACTTATAGAAGTTACGGTTTAAATATGTATTTTTTAAACGACATTTTTCACAGAATAGATTAGCTGGGAAACGTTTTGAGCTAATCAAACGTTGTCAAGCCTTTTAGACAGGGTAATAAGCACACTCACCAAAGATATATGTCATAGGTCGAAGGACATAGGACATTAAACAAATGCCAGTGGACATAAGCCAAATGCCAGTGGACATACGCCGAATGTCATAGGGCATAGTTCGAGTGTCATAGGCCATTTAAAATGCGTGCAATTCTCTGCACGGGGGGAGCCTTAGCTAGCCCAAATAATAGCTAATTGGTAACACGACATTGCTGATTTGACGCATATATTCGCTGATCGAAGGGGAGCTTTAGATAGCTAGCGAGAGAGGTATACGGAAGTAAAGGTATTTAAATCCAGAATTATTCATTTTTTTATTTAAAGAGAAACAATTAAAAAATTTGTAGATATCAAGTTTTTAACATTTAGAATATACGAGTAAATCATTTTTTAATTATCGACCATTTTAACTCGATCTTTTAGTTTTTAGTAAACATCTTATATTTTCTTCTTTTCCTTGCGTGCGTTAATAGGACGTGTATTAACGAATAAATTTAGCTTTTCAAGGGGATTACGTGTTACAGGTCAAAATTTCAGGTAACACACATTTTTGTTTCACTTTATATAAAAGTTTCTTAACATTTAGAATATACCTGTAAACCCTGTATAATTGTTCTAAGTATTTTATTTTTTTCTTGCATTAATAGGATACCTATTAATGAATAAATTCTGATTTTCAAGGGGAAAAAACACACACTTTTAATGTAATTCACTTAATCTAAAAGGCTTCTTTCTAAAGAAAGAAAATAATTTCAGAATGCTATGACACTAAATTAAAATTTTTATTAACTCCTTATTAAATTTTAGAGAAACCAGTTCTAGAGTAGTTGATCCTTACTATGTTGGGCTGTGTATTAAATGCAATTTGTAGGTCTATATGATACTTTAAAATCTTAATTCCCGATAGTTTATGTCCATACCTAACTATATTTAATTTTCCACGGACAAATATGCATTGTGAAAGTCTGTATGTACGTAATATTTTCTAGATAACAACACAAAGTATCAAACTTTGTGATTGCACCTTAAAAGTTATCGGACTTCTAACGGTTTATAATTTCTTCCAACCGCTCATCCTTTTGTGTGAATGACAAACGCTGCAGTATGCTTGGGATCTGCCGGGGGCTGCTGTTTAGAACCGCTTAACACTATACAAATGTTTAATTATTTTAAACATTTAATCTTTTGGACCAAAGTTTTCGCTTCATTCCGAGTCGATTTTGCAAAAACAATCTTTTAAGAAGCAGGATGGACTTTACAAAATTGCCTGTTTTAAAGCCAAACAAGACGGTCTCTAAACAAAAAAAAAATGCAAAGGAAATTACTTTTACAGGAGGGTACAAATGCATTGCCAGAGCAAGACAAAAATCACCTAGACTGCGGGAGAGAAGAAGACAAAAACGCCAAAACTGTATGTATTACTTTATTAAGAAGATAGGAAAGGCCCCAGTATTGGCATAACAGAAATGGTCACAGTGTTGACCAGACAGAAAGGGTTTACAAATGCCAGGCATTAATATAAAACCCTGTTTTACCAATATAAGCTTTTTTTGAATATTTAAGGTTGAAAGTATTAAATATTTAAAAATTACAAAGTGAATACGCAGTACTTTTCCAAGAGAGTACCAACGCATTGTCAGAGCAAGACAAAAATCACCTAGAGTGCGGGAGAGAAGAAGACAAGAACGCCAAAATCGTATGTATTACTTTATTAAGAAGATAGGATAGGCCACAGTATTGGCATAACAGAAATGGTCACTGTATTGACCAGACAGAAAGGGTTCACGAATGCCAGGCATTAATATAAAACACTGTTTTATCATTATAAGCGTTTTTCGATTATTTAAGGATGAAATTATTAAATAATTAAAGTGAATACGCAGTACTTTTTCAGGAAAGTACCAACGTATTGCCAGAGCAATACAATAAATGCTAAAATCATCTAAACTGCGAGAGAGAAGAGACAACAACAAAATTGTATGATTTAGTTCGTTAAAAATATAGGAAATGCCACAGTATTGACATAATAAAAATGGCCACAGTATTGGCCAGAGAGGGAGGGCTTACGAATGCCCGGTATTAATTTAAAAAAGCCCGTTTTACCACTACCACTAAACAATTTTGGTACCTAATATTTTACTATTACATGTTCAAAGTTCTTTTACCTCACTTTATCATCAAAAAAGTTTTAAACACAATATTAAGAATTTCCTAAATATTTAACTAATAAATTGAATTTAAATAACAAATTTTATTAGGATTATCTAATAAACTTTCCAGTGACAGCTATTTTGAATTAAATTAACCTTAAAATTGGCCTATCAATAAAAAAAAATTTTTCATGTAGACACAAATATATAGGTTTGGTGCTAAATGGAATCAGCACGTTACATTAAAATATTTTATATACTTTAATGCTACAAATATTAGGTGTACATTAATTTGGTCAAATTTAAAATCTAATATTTTATGTAATTCCATCTTAAAGAAGCAGGACCTAAATTATTTTTAACACTACGAATTGTTTTGTTTCAAATATCATTGTCAACACATAGAGAAACGGAATAGGAAAATTAGAGATTAAGCGGTAAGCCGGAGGCCTTTGACACAAAGGCCTGTGAGGCGGCCTACTTGTTTAATCTTAAGGCAATCCTTCAGTATAAAATGCATACAAAATTGTTTCATCACAGCATAAATGCTGTGAATATACTAAAAACCAAGCAGCTAACAGCTATTTTAATACATGTTTAACGTATTTATTTCCTAATAGTTCAAAAAAACCAACTAATTAAAAAAGTTTCTAAAAAAAAACCAGTGCCTGGTTAAAACCATGTGTATATTAAAGTGCTTGTAACTTTTTACTTAATCACATACTGCAGACACATGAGTTCATTTATATTTAATATTGAGCTTAAGTTGAGATTAGCACGATTATTTTTACGTGTATTACTGAAAAATACGCTACATTCCAAATATTAACAAACCTTTAAAAACAACAACAACTTTAACTTGATTTTTACTTATAATAAACAATCCAAAAAAGAGTCATCAATTAAAAATTATGATTTAGGGATAGAGTTGTACGGATTTAATATATTTCATGCTAATTATTTAAACAGTTGCTTATTTTTTAGTAACAAACACATTTATTTATACTTCTAAAAGGTAACCATATTTTCTATAAATTTACTTTTAGTCACAATATTTTTAAAGCAAGTGCTTTTCTGTGTATGTCTTCGCATCTGTATGCACCGAGTCGAGTTATGCCCGAGTTATACCGTTAGCAAGCAGCTCTGCTGAGTTCGCCAGCCTACCGCAACTAAGACGGTGCTAACTAAAGGGATAAGAAAGAAAGAGATAAAAGCAAAGTGAGTTCACCCCATCGCGTTTTTGAAAAACAGAGCGAACCGTGCCGTTATTTCAATCAAGAACTGACCGAACCGAACCGCGTTCCAAAATTTTCGGTTCCTAAAAATGACCGAACCGTGCGGCCGTTCAAAATTTCCGGCCAAAAGAATATACCGAACCGCGCCGCAGTTCAAAATTTCCGGCCAAAAGAATATACCGAGCTGCGCCGCAGTTCAAAATAACCTGGCAAAAAAAATAGGCCGAACCGCGCTGCAGTTCAAAATATATGGCCAAAAAATAGGCCGAACCGCGATGCGGTCTAAAATTTTCGCTAGAAAAAAGTGCACTAACCAAACTGCTGTTCCAAATTTCCGCTAGCCGAAGTGGACTAACTACATAATTTGTCATTTTTCGTTAGTCCTTGTCAGTTGCACGTTTTAAAATAAACTGTGCATTTGATTCAAAGCGTCGCGTTGGACCGGTACCATCCCTCATGCATTCACTCTACTGGGGTGAACTCACTTTGCTTTTATCTCTTTCTTTCTTATCCCTTTAGTTAGCACCGTCTTAGTTGCGGTAGGCTGGCGAACTCAGCAGAGCTGCTTGCTAACGCTATAACTCGGGCATAGCTCGACTCGGTGTATACAGATGCGAAGACATACACAGAAAAGCACTTGCTTTAAAAATAATGTGACTAAAAGTAAATTTATAGAAAATATGGTTACCTTTTAGAAGTATAAATAAATGTGTTTGTTACTAAAAAATAAGCAATTGTTTAAATAATTAGCATGAAATATATTAAATTCGTAATCAAATCATAATTTTTAATTGATGACTCTTTTTTGGATTGTTTATTATAAGTAAAAGTCGAGTTAAAGTTGTTGTTGTTTTTAAAGGTTTGTTAATATTTGAAATGTAGCGTATTTTTCAGTTATACACGTAAAAATAATCGTGCTAATCTCAACTTAAGCTCAATATTAAATATAAATGAACTCATGTGTCTGCAGTATGTGATTAAGTAAAAAGTTACAAGCACTTTAATATGCACATGGTTTTAACCAGGCACTGGTTTTTTTTAGAAACTTTCTTAATTAGTTGGTTTTTTGAACTATTAGGAAATAAATACGTTAAACATGTATTAAAATAGCTGTTAGCTGCTTGGTTTTTAGTATATTCACAGCATTTATGCTATGTTGACTTCAATTTTGTATGCATTTTATACTGAAGGATTGCCTTAAGATTAAACAAGTAGGCCGCCTCATAGGCCTTTGTGTCAGAGGCCTCCGGCTTACCGCTTAATCTCTAATTTTCCTATTCCGTTTCTCTATGTGTTGACAATGATATTTGAAACAAAACAATTCGTAGTGTTAAAAATAATTTAGGTCCTGCTTCTTTAAGATGGAATGACATAAAATATTAGATTTTAAATTTGACCAAATTAATGTACACCTAATATTTGTAGCATTAAAGTATATAAAATATTTTAATGTAACGTGCTGATTCCATTTAGCACCTAAACCTGTGTCTACATGAAAAAATTTTTTTTATTGATAGGCCAATTTTAAGGTTAATTTAATTCAAAATAGCTGTCACTGGAAAGTTTATTAGATAATCCTAATAAAATTTGTTATTTAAATTCAATTTATTAGTTAAATATTTAGGAAATTCTTCATATTGTGTTTAAAACTTTTTTGATGATAAAGTGAGGTAAAAGAACTTTGAACATGTAATAGGGCTGTCTAACAAAACATATGATCAAATCCAAGATGTCTTCCATAGGACAAACAAACCGATTTCCCATAAGCCGTAATGTTAACAAAAACGTAAATGTTACAAAAACGACAAGAGCTTTAGTCTCAAAAATTAATCAGTTGTAAGAATAGATCCTTTGTGCATATGGGAAAAATGCGTTTTTCTTAAAAATATTAAACTAAAGCGAGAAAATCTGAAATAAAAGGGACCATGTTTTCTTCAAAAAAGTAGGTTGTTTTTATTTATTTTGTTTTTTTTTAAACTTTTTTTCTAGTTTTTTCACTTATTTTGAATTATTACATGGGCGTACCAAGGGGACGGGGGGGCTAGGGGGCCGGACCCCCCAAACCACATATTTTTTTAGATATTTTCCATATATTTCATGAGTAAACAGAAAAAATAGCATAAAGTACATCATGAGACCTCTGGGGCCCCCCAAAGGTTTTTGAAGTTTTTTGACCATTGAATCAATGAACTATCAGCCCAAGGTAGGGGAAAGTAGTTCTATTCAAAGAGCTCACTTCAAGGCTCACTTAACAGATACGAAATTGAAATAGACTAAACTTTTCTCATCAGATTCAGGTTTTCTATTAGTATCTTTTGTTGTACTTGACTAAACCTTTTGCTAAGTAATAGGCCTTCTATAGCATTAAACTGTGAAAAATATTTCACTATGATTTTTAGGTTTAGACAAAGTTTAATCACGGATCACCTTAACAAAGGTGATCCGTGGTTTAATTGTTTTAGCCCTCCAGTAGTAAAATGAAAAAGAGGCACAACTTATAGGTAGGTCAGTCCAACAGATCAATATGCACATATAAGTTCCAACCAAGGTTGGTCAAGCAAACTTCTAATAAGTACTTTACAAAATATGTTTATTTAAAAAAATATAAGTAAACATTATATAAAAAAAAAACTTGCAAAATTAAAATACAGTTTTTTCTTGTCATTGGCCTCACACACCATACATCACCATATGATTTTCCATGAACTATAATACATAGGGCTTAAGTACGGTCAAATTCATCAGCTCACAACAGTAAGTACTGTTCAAATTTTACAACAGTACAATATTCGCTGTTGTATTACTACTGTTACTATTACTTTTATTACTGTTTCTTTGTAACAATATTTGCTCAATTATGTATCTAAAAGTTTATGCAAATAAACATACACTCTACTCTACAATTGGGCGTAACAGCATATGACCCATTATGAGTATTAGAACCCAAATTTTTTAGAGAGAAATTGAAAAAAATATCTGAGAGAACTTATTTGTTTTTCTTGTGGTCATCAAAGTCAACAAAGATTACTTTTTTATCCATCTATTATTAATGATGCCAAAAAAATTTTTTTTGGTAATAAGCTCAGTACAGTACCGGAGAAATTTCACAACAGGACTTGTAGTAGGTCCAGTCAGGTACTATACAAATTTTACGGTGTACATGTTTTAGGTGTCAAAAAGCATGGAAATAAAGGAAAATTTGCACCAAAATAGTTTAAGATAAAAAGAGGTTTGAGTTAGGGAGACTGTCAAACTCACCAGTTTATTCTAAACTGTTTTGAGGTCTGTAAAATAAATATTTATTAAAGAAAAAGAAACTTTGATGATACAGGACTTCACTCGACACTATACAGGACGCTACACTACCAAAAGTTTATTTAAGGTTCTGTAGGATGGTGTACAAATTTGGTTCAGCTCATTATTCACACTTTTACCTCATATTGTCTTCCTTTTCTTTCTTCTCGGGACCCTTTTTTCAACCATCATTTTTAAAATTTTTCAACCGTTTTGAAACAATAATCCACTCAGAAGAGACCCAGTCATGATCATTGCTGTATTCTAGTTTTGAAAGTTGCTTGCCTAGAATAGTAAAAAAAATCATAGTGAAATATTTCTTACAGTTTAACACAATTCTATGTTACCCTTCTGCAAAAGGTCCACTCAAGCACAAAAAAAGATCCCAATAGAAAATGTTGCCAAAATGGCAGTTACACATTTATCCAAAACAAACCTGACAAAAAACTTTCGAATATTTCAATTTATCCTCGTTAAGTCAGGTAAATAGAGTACTTATCCACTTTCTTTTCCCTTCTTTGAGCTGATACCTAGTTCATTTAAATCAAGATGATTTTTTAAGGTCAAAATACTTGGCATTCCATCAAAACTAACATTATCAAGCTCTCCCCAGCTGCCACAATTCATAACAGCACAGAAACTAATAATAATGATTCAAACTGAGTAAAAAACTGGAAAAAAAGTAAAAAAAAACAGAAGTAAATAAAAACATAACCTGACTTTTGAACAAAACATGGTCCCTTTTATTTGAGATTTACTAGCTTCAATTGATTTTTTTTTAAGAAAAACGCATTTTTCCCATGTGTACAAAGGTTCAATACTTAAAACAGCATCTTTGTTGTAAATTAAATCGTTTTACTTTTTTTAAAAATTACGTTTTTGTTAACATTGCGGCTTATGGGAAAACGCTTTGTTTGTCCTATGGCAACCATCTTGGATCGAAAAACAGCTGATCGTTACAGTTCGTTAGACAAGCTAATAGTAAAATATTAGGTACCAAAATTGTTTAGTGGTAGTGGTAAAACGGGCTTTTTTAAATTAATACCGGGCATTCGTAAGCCCTTCCTCTCTGGCCAATACTGTGGCCATTTTTATTATGTCAATACTGTGGCATTTCCTATCTTCTTAACAAACTAAATCATACAATTTTAGTGTTGTTGTCTCTTCTCTCTCGCAGTTTAGATGATTTTAGCATTTATTGCATTGCTCTGGCAATGCGTTGGTACTTTCCTGAAAAAGTACTGCGTATTCACTTTGCAATTTTTAATTATTTAATAATTTCATCCTTAAATAATCGAAAAAGCTTATAATGATAAAACAGTGTTTTATATTAATGCCTGGCATTTGTGAACCCTTTCTGTCTGGTCAATACAGTGACCATTTCTGTTATGCCAATACTGTGGCCTTTCCTATCTTCTTAATAAAGTAATACATACGATTTTGGCGTTCTTGTCTTCTTCTCTCCCGCAGTCTAGGTGATTTTTGTCTTGCTCTGACAATGCGTTGGTACTCTCCTGGAAAAGTACTGCGTATTCACTTTGTAATTTTTAAATATTTAATACTTTCAACCTTAAATATTCAAAAAAAGCTTATATTGGTAAAACAGAGTTTTATATTAATGCCTGGCATTTGTAAACCCAACTTTTTCTGGGTATTACGCCACTAGTAAGGAAAAAATTACTTTAAAAAATTATAAAAAACCACTGCGTTTCTCCTAGAAAAATAAAAATCACTAATTTGTCAGTGGCTTTCTATAAAAATAAATAGTTGCCTAGTAAAAAATTAAACCACTTATCTTTTAATTGAATTTGAATATGCTACGTTTCGATTGTCAATCTACAATCGTTTTCAAGCTTTTTATTTATATTTTGTCTCAAAATCTTAAATGTTTCTTGTTCAAATATATTTTTTATTATTATATCGTTGACAAATTGTCAATATTCTGAAGTTTATTTTTCTAGGAGAAACGCAGTGGTTTTTTATAATTTTTTAAAGTAATTTTTTCCTTACTAGTGGCGTAATACCCAGAAAAAGTTGTGTTTGTAAAATGAATCCGCCACAAACATATAGATTTTATTTATTTGTAAACCCTTTCTGTCTGGTCAATACTGTGACCATTTCTGTTATGCCAATACTGTGGCCTTTCCTATCTTCTTAATAAAGTAATACATACAGTTTTGGCGTTTTTGTCTTCTTCTCTCCCGCAGTCTAGGTGATTTTTGTCTTGCTCTGGCAATGCATTTGTACTCTCCTGTAAAAGTAATTTCCTTTGCATTTTTTTTTTGTTTAGAGACCGTCTTGTTTGGCTTTAAAACAAGCAATTTTGTAAAGTCCATCCTGCTTCTTAAAATATTGTTTTTGCAAAATCGACTCGGAATGAAGCGAAAACTTTGGTCCAAAAGTGTTTAGAATCTTAGCAAATCTGTAAATTATCCCTACTAATCTCCTTTGTTATCCCTTAACAACATTTGTATAGTGCTAAGCGGTTCTAAACAGCAGCCCCCGGCAGATCCCAAGCATACTGCAGCGTTTGTCATTCACACAAAAGGATGAGCGGTTGGAAGAAATTATAAACCGTTAGAAGTCCGATAACTTTTAAGGTGCAATCACAAAGTTTGATACTTTGTGTTGTTATCTAGAAAATATTACGTACATACAGACGTTCACAATGCATATTTGTCCGTGGAAAATTAAATTTAGTTAGGTATGGACATAAACTATCGGGAATTAAGATTTTAAAGTATCATATAGACCTACAAATTGCATTTAATACACAGCCCAACATAGTAAGGATCAACTACTCTAGAACTGGTTTCTCTAAAATTTAATAAGGAGTTAATAAAAATTTGAATTTAATGTTATAGCATTCTGAAATTATTTTCTTTCTAAAGCCTTTTAGATTAAGTGAATTAAAAAAAAAGTGTGTGTTTTTCCCCTTAAAAATCTAAATTTATTCATTAATAGGTATCCTATTAATGCAAGAAAAAAATAAAATACTTAGAACAATTATACAGGGTTTACACGTATATTCTAAATGTTAAAAAACTTTTAGATAAAGTGAAACAAAAATGTGTGTTACCTGAAATTTTGACCTGTAACACGTAATCCCCTTGAAAAGCTAAATTTATTCGTTATTCGTCCTATTAACGCACGCAAGGAAAAGAAGAAAATATAAGATGTTTACTAAAACGTCCTATGTCCTTCGACCTATGACATATATCTTTGGTGAGTGTGCTTATTACCCTGTCTAAAGAGCTTGACAACGTTTGATTAGCTCAAAACGTCTCCCAGCTAATCTATTCTGTGAAAAATGTCTTTAAAAAAAATACATATTTAAACCGTAACTTCTATAAGTGTACTAAATAGCAAAACTAGTTTATGGTTTAAACTCCGTTAAGTGCTTAAAAATATGTGTTCTAGGCTAAAAACTTGAAATATTGATAAAAAATGATCAATGTTATTGCTTATAGAGTACAACCCCATTAAATTATTTTTAATTAGGGGAGGCTGTGCGTCAAGGTAAAAAATTGTCTTGGATCCAAATGTGGATCATTATTCACGCATTGCCCAAGTGCGTACGCATTCTGACGCCTAGTTTAAGAAAAAACTTAAACACCTACATATAAATATGTATTGTTAAAAAATTGGATCGAAACGACCTGTAAGGTCAGGTTAGTTTTAAGGGAAACACCTACGGCTTCTAAGGCAAGTGGTAAGTGATAAATGGCGTTTTTAGATCATAAGTTTTAAACTGGTAATGAACTAAGCTGATGTAATAAAAAGGTGTCAGATATCTGTCTTTTTGTGCCTATTCGCGCACAGGTGGTATCTAAATAATCAACTTAATAGAGTGTGTGTATAAGAAGCGTTGTGGAGCATATTCGAAAAATGATACTACATGCAAAAATTATGAACAGAGAGAAAAATAGGGACCGGTTCTGAGTCTATTTAATTTATGAAATACTTGCTTTTATTACTAAATCTCTAAAACAAAATACAAATTTGTATTTTGTTTTTGAAATCTTAATACTAAATATTAATATTAGCTTCTGGTGATTCCCCAAGATTCGGCTTATCTGAATTTGACATGGGCACGTATGGATGGATTAATATAAAACTTACAATACTATGAACAATTAGTACTATTTGTAATCGCTAAAAAAGAAACATAAGAAGAAGCAATGGTAAAACATTTTTAAAATTAAATATTGACTTTGACTAAAACGAGTACATAATATGTAATATTAAAGAAAAATAAAAATGTGAATTAAATGTAGTTATTTTAATGAAAAGTGGGAACTTGAGTGTACACAAAGGTGAAATGGCGGCACATGCTGTCTGTCCTGTAAGAATTGGGTTAACCCAGGTATAAAAATGACGCATTACGTTAGTCGCGCACTTACCTGATGCCTACTTGGGATAAATACTAGTAGAAAATGTACGCATAACTTGATTTCTTTATGCTCACAAGCACATAGGGATACAATTTTTCTGTGTGATTAGAACCAGAAAATATAGAATATAAGTAGTTAGAAGTCTGCGATTCGAAGAAAATATGTACAGTCCTACAGGGCGCTGTAAACACCCGCAAGGCTTATAACATGAGATAATTTAAATAAATAAGCTTTGTGATAGTTTTCTGTTATACCTGTACAAAAACTCAACAAATAAAAAATATAAGTACATGCAATCTATAAAAATGTAATACGTAGATATTTAATATTTAATCTTAGTAATTCTTTTTATAATAACTTGGGATCAAAACTCTAAAAACTTTATGTTAAAGATTACATAAAGCAGGTAAAGCCGCCAAGGAAAACATCTGCCTTTCTTAACTTGTTAAAACCTGAAAAAAAAGGGTAAAATTGCTTGTCTTCACGTGTCTGTTCGCTATTCGGGTTAAGGAAGAACATGGTTGGCAAACTAGGTATAAGGTCTGATTTTATTTTGAATACTTAGTTTTACGATAATAAACATCTATAACTAGAGCGCTTGAAAGCATTTCTTTTTATAGTATGCTTATCTCATTTTGATTTCAGTTTTTAATTCGTTTAACTTCTAGTTGTTAGTTATTTGGTTAATTTATTAAATCAAGCTTATTTCTACCTTTTTTCCGTCTTTCTTTCCCTTTCTTTCCTCTTTGGCTACCCCATGCTTCCTTATTTAGGATTCTTTTCACCACAGAGCTAGTTATAAAATAATTCTTCAGCTGGCATTAATAGAACATTACAAAACAAAAAAAAACTAATTTGTAAGAATATTTAATTTAATTTTAATATAATTAATGTAATCAAATTTAAGGTTGTAATAAATAGCTGCTCAACATTTATATTATATTAAAAAAGGTGACTGAAGAGTTTCAATTTCTTTAAAAGAATTCAGTTTACTTCTATAGACACTGGTTCTAATAATCCGTATTGAAAATACTGAAAGCGGGAAATTATTTAATTATTTATTAAAATGTCCTGTAAACACTTTGACCGGGTTCTAACAAAATAGCTTTTATAAACTATGTAAAAACATTGGCAACACTGTGCCTAAAAAAAGGGGCATCCCATTTACAAAAGCTCCTACAAGTCATTTTTCTGTCAGTCTATAGCTAAACGTGCGAGTTAAAGAACGATTCTTCTTCTGCTAGTTTGCGGTTAGTGAGTTTTAAAAAAAGTGTAGTGTTTATTCAAAAATCTGTTAATTGTTAATTAACATAAGCATTTAAAAACTTGCATTTGTTAACTAAATTGCTAGTTGGAAAAATCCGAACTCTCTGTAGTGTTATTACATCAAATCGATCTGAAGATGAGTTTTGCAAGTAAGTTAGTCCATGAAATAAAATACCAATTAGAAAGTGTTAATCAAGCAACAAAAATATCAAAAATCTTGAAGGACTGCGCCAACGCTAGTCGAAGAATAAGAATTGCCCTAAAAAAGTCCCGGACGGTTTATGAAAAAGCCCATCTAACTGCCTGTCTTGGAGAAGTGAAAGGCTTTAAGCATCACTTGAAGACAAACATAAAGCAGGGAGGTGGTAATGTCATCAACAAGAACATCGCAAAACAACGGGTTAGATGGGAAGATGTGAAGTCAGCCTTTAACAGTAGGGTAAGAAGTGGTGTAATTACAAATTTAAAAAACACCGATGCCCATCAATTTCTGATGGATAGCTTCAGCTTATTTAAACGTAGAATTAAAAACGTTTTAAAAAAACAAGAAATGGTGAAAGTAAACACAATTTTAAGTGGAGATTTTCAAATTCCCAAGCAAAAGCAAATAATTAATGAAACAAAACATTTTAGTACTCCTAATGCCGTGATTGATAATCAAACCAATTTAAAGAACTGGTTTGACACGAACGTTAAGAATCTACTTTTGACAAAAATAGAAGAATTTGAGCAGAACCAATCTGGTTGGTCCCTAATAAAAATAAATAATCTTATGATCAATTTTAATAAATATATTGCACAGCGAGCAGGGCGTCATTTGGAACTACCTAAGATTATTTTAGATAAAAAAGCTTGTGTGAATGTACAAAATATTGATAAATTGTGCTTTGGCTGGGCGGTCGTATCAGCATTGTTTCCTGTTGAACAAAGCTCAAATAGAACTTCATCATATCCACATCCTGAAGATGTTTTAAACCTAAAAGTTATTAAGTTTCCGATGAACTTAAACCAGGTTGTCCGGTTCGAAAAGCAAAATAATGTTTCCATAAACGTGTATCGTCTCCAAAAAGTCAATGAAAGCAGTTTTAAAGTATTACCTGCGTACATTACTAGCGAAAATCTTGAAAAACGTGTTAGCTTGTTGATGCTACAAAATAATTATTATTTGAAGAATGAAGACATATCTGACCTGATCCCACCAACTTACCACTTTGTATGGATAAAAAATCTTTCGAGGTTAGTAAGTAAGCAATTAAGTAAAAAGAAAGTCTCAAAGTGGGTATGTGATAGATGCCTACATTACTTTTATTCTAAGTCTGGACTTAATCAGCATATTAAAGACTGCAAAATTATTGGTAGCATTGTAGTGCCCAAACTACCAAGTGAAGAAAGAAAAATTATTGAGTTTAAAAACTTTAAAAATAAACAATTTACGCCGTTCATTGTTTATGGAGACATTGAGTGCCTGCTAATTCCTGTTGACGAAAACAGCGGAAAAAAAACTCAAAATTATCAACGACATGTGCCTTGTTCAGTGGGGTACTACGTAAAATGTGCTTATGATGATTCCCTATCATTTTATCGATCATACACGGGGTCTGACTGTATGGAATGGTTTAGCAAACAATTACTGGAGTTTGCTGAAAACTTGGAAACTGTATTTCTCTGTGACTTGCTTATAGAACCTTTAAGTAAAAGACAAAAACTTGACTATAATAAAGCTGCAAAATGTCATATTTGTGAACAGATGTTTTTAAGCGGTGAAAAGAAAATACGCGACCACTGTCACCTAACTTCAGAGTATCGTGAACCAGCGCATGAAAGCTGTAATCTGAATTTTCAGGATAGCCATACTGTCCCTGTGGTATTTCACATCCTTAGCTCTTATGATGGACATTTAATTATTAAGCACATCGCCAATTTAGATGGATCAATAAGCCTGTTACCCGTGAACAAAGAAAAGTATATTGCATTTACGAAAAAAATTAATGAAAATTTAATTGAGTTTAGATTTATTGACTCGTTCCGCTTTATGGCCAGTAGCTTGGATAAGCTGGCTTCAAATCTTGAGGACCATTCGCTGATTAGAAATGAATTTCCTAATTTGTCTGACGAACAAAACAAACTTATTTATCAAAAGGGTATATTTTGTTATGACTACATGAATAGTTGGGAAAAACTAAGAGAGACATCTTTACCGAAAAAACTCCATTTCTTCAATTATCTAGAAAATAAAGAAATTTCGTTAGTTGATTATAAATATGCACAGAACGTGTGGAAAACCTTTGGTTGTACATACAAGATTATATGGAACTCTACATGAAAGTTGACATATTCCTCTTAATGCAGGTATTCCAGCAATTTAGGGAAAGTTGTCATAAAACGTATGGTTTGGACCCTGCGAACTATTTTACCCTTCCCGGTTATACATGGGATTGCATGCTGTACCGCACGCAACAAAAATTAGAACTCTTGACAGACTACAATATGGTCACATTTATAGAACGCGGTATAGAGAATGTTCTAAAAGATATGTGGAGGCAAATAATAAATATATGCCAAACTACGACTTAACTAAAGAAACATCTTTTCTAATGTATTTTGATATAAACAATCAGTATGGGTTTAGCATGAGTCAGTTTCTGCCCTATGGAAATTTTTATTGGTTAGAAAGTAATGAAATGCTCTATTTTGATGTTAATAAAATTGAAGATGACTCGAATAATGGATATATTCTAGAAGTCGACTTGTGCATTCCTGTGGAACTACACGACTATTTCTCTGACTTGCCTCTATGTCCTGAGCATCAGTGCCCACCTGGCACTAAAGACACTAAAAATAAAAAACTTATGGCTACACTGTATAATAAAAGTGGCTATGTAATTCATTATAGAAATTTAAAGCAAGCATTAAAACTTGGTATAAAACTTGAAAAAATTCATAAAATTTTATGCTTTAAGCAGTCCGCATGGCTGAAACCCTATATTGACTTAAATACTCAATTAAGGCAGGATGCTAAAAATGAGTTTGAGAAAAACCTTTTTAAATTAATGAATAACGCCGTGTTTGGTAAAACAATGGAAAATATTAGAAATCACAGTAACATAAAATTAATTAAGAACTGGGACGGACGATTTGGAGCCGAAGCTCTAATCTCTCGACCAGAGTTTAAAAGTATAACCATATTTAATGAAAATTTGGTTGCCGTTAAACTTGAAAAAACAGAAGTATATTTCAATAAACCGATATATGTGGGTATTTTGGACATTGCCAAAACAACTATATATGATTTTCAGTATAACTACATGTTACCGGCTTTTGATAAGGATTGTACTGTGGCATATACAGATACTGATAGTTTAGTTTATAACGTCCAAAATCATGACATTTACGAGTCCATACGGCGCGACTGCTGTCACACCTTTGATACATCTGACTATGCTGAAGATAACCAATATAACATTCCTAGAGTAAATAAAAAGGTTTTAGGGATGATGAAAGATGAAAACAATGGACAAATAATGACACATTTTATTGGCCTCAGAGCTAAAATGTACGCTACAAAAGGAAGCTGCAAAAGTGACTAAGAAAGCTAAAGGCGTAAAGCAAAATGTTGTAAAATCAGAAATATCATTCGATGACTATGTCGACTGCCTAAACAACTATCAAGAAACAATGGTTACGCAAAATCTTATAAGATCCGAAAAACATAGACTCTACTCTGTAAAACAGATAAAAATCGGACTAAGTCCCCTGGATGACAAACGGTCTATTTCAAAAGAGTCTTATGAAACGTTGCCGTGGGGGCAATATAGTATTAAGTGAAAACTTAGTTTTAATGTAATCTTAATAATGTGGTATTTGTTTATATAGTGTTTGTTTAAATATTTTTAGCAAACTCTAAGTGTGTAATTTAAGTTAGCATATGTATAGGGTAAGACCTAATATAATTTATTGTAAAAATAAATATATAAACTTTTTTAATAATACTTATAAGTAGTACCTATAATGTTATTATAATATACCTACTATAATGTTAAATAGAATTTGTGAGTCTCCATCTATACCGTATTGAATTATGAATAACTGTATTCCTATGTAAAACTTTTTTATAAATAAAATCTATATCTTTAACTGGCTAATATAGCAGAAGTATATAGTACTAAAAACTAAAATGAAACAAGGTAAAAACAAAATAATTTGTACAAAAAAAAACAAAATCTGTATGGCGGGCCTGGTATGACTAAATTGGCATTTGTTAAAATATTATAACCGCTTATCAAGTAGCCGACTGTTTGGGTTTAAATTCCGCAAGCGTAGGATAGTGAGTAGCAGGACAGCTCAATAATTATACGAATTGTCAAGTAAAAAATAAACAGGTAAGTTGTCAATTCAGAACCTTTAAAAGGTTATATTAAGTAGCACAAGATGTGTCCCATAAAAATTACTGTCTGTTAAGCAATATTCTGTGATACATCCAAAAACTTACCAGCTTTTTTTCTTATGTAGAGTTACATGTTAAAATGCGCCAGAAGCCCCCTTACTACTCTACTTATAGGGCACTTTAATTAAATTGCATAAACTACTATTTAGATT